>OY987191.1:830000-1051603 GCA_963920625.1 Dinocampus coccinellae | reverse complement strand
GAATTTTATTTGTTGACTATTTTTTTTCATATTGTAATCTAACATCTTGAATTTGAGAAAAAAAAAAGGAATTTTCACTGTTGCAGAGAGTTTGTGATTCCCAAAACAGTCCATTATATCTTTCATGCCTTCAATTTAACAACATATTCATCTTTTTTTTTTTTTTTTTTTTTTTCTTCCTTTATTCTTTAACTACACAACTGTAATTTTTCCACAAATCAAAAATGATATGAAATTATTTGATATGCATTTTTTAATAGAATTCCTTTTCTTTGCATTGGTATCGGAATAATTTTATATTGGTCTTGAAGGCGATGAAGAAAATTTGGGATCGTATACCTGGCACCGAAACGCTAGAAATATTTTCAAGTCGTTTTGACTATAATCTCATTATTATAATTCGAATGCTCGACAGAAAAATCGAATGTTTTTGAATTGTAATAGAATATTTGTGGATATTCGCAAAACACCATTTAATACGTAATGAAAAATAAATATACATTCGTATCTTATTCTATGATAATTATATTTATTAATAAAAAAATTAAAAAATGAATCATTTTGCAAAATGTCAAGTATGAAAAAAATTATGAACTATTGCATCACTTTCATGTATTTGTTATGATGAATAACATTCCTTCATTCATGAAAACTATTTTTACTAAATAATTATCTGTTGATAAAAATATTATACAAGTAACCGTTTATTTTGGGACCGGCTACCTGCACTTCCATGGCTTACAAATATATTTTCTTCATTTTAGGTCTGTGAAATATTGAATTTAAATGACGAGTAAATTAATTTTCTATTATTGACATACGAGTCTTTATTATGCAATATGAAACATAACAAAAAAAAAAAAAACGTTTCAATTCCATTTTATCATGATCAACTTTTTCCTGAAACTTAATGTGTAATAGAAGCGGTTTTCATTTATAACTTCATGGATGAACAATTGAAACGTTTTTTTTTTTTTTTGTTATAGCTCTGCAAAACAGCTCTGCTCAGTGCCATTAGCAGAGGTTATCAACGCTACTGTATTTTTATGGTAGCTCTGGATCTAACGTTATATCCAGAGGTTATAAACGCTTCTGTATTTTTATGGTAGCTCTGGATATAACGTTATATCCAGAGGTTATAAACGCATTCGTATATACTCAGGAGCATATAATTTACATACCCCGAGATGAAATTTTCGAGCGTTGAAATGGCGTTATGACCGTTGATGAGCGTTGGAAACCTCTGATTGCTAGCCTAAATGCGTTGATCTGGCGTTATGACCGCCTCAGATGAAATATTCAAGCGTTGAATTGGCGTTATAACCTCTGCTGAGCGTTGGAAACCTCTGATTGCTAGCCTAAATGCGTTGATCTGGCGTTATGACCTGTGCTGAGCGTTCGAAACCTTTTTCGGAAGGATTTAACCGATCGGGTGTCATAAAAGATCATAAAAAAAAAATATAATAACAATCGTTCACGAACTTAGAAAAATTTTGACAAGATATCGGAACATAGATAAATTTGATGAAATAAAAATTTCTCAGTTTACTCAATAAATAATCCATTTTTTTATAAATAAATGAAAATGTATTGACATCAATTATATTCAAATTATTTGTTATTGTACATTCATATATACGAGTGAAATTGATATTTTCTACACTAAATTTTGGTATAACATTACATTTTTTTATAACAGCAGAGTATTTCACTATACAACTATCTTTGCAATATGATTCACATGCACAATCAGATATTTAAATAAAACAATGTATAAATCCAAATTCCTTGACAGCATTATAATAATATTGTATATATGATGAGTCGCTTTTTGTGATTCTGTGATATGATTCTAATGTATGTAGTATTCCAGATTTTATTAAACGATTGAAAATACAAATATTTGTTCTACTAATATTTAATGTATTTATTGCATTCGAGACTATCGGATGAATTTGTGTTTTTTTATTGAGAATACCAATGGCACGTAGTTTTGATGAGATGATATGAGATTGATATTTCTCTCATGGGTCATTAAGCTTATGAAGTAATTCATAGACATACGAGTCTTCATTATGCAATATGAAACATAACAAAAAAAAAAAAAACGTTTCAATTCCATTTTATCATGATCAACTTTTTCCTGAAACTTAATGTGTAATAGAAGCGGTTTTCATTTATAACTTCATGGATGAACAATTGAAACGTTTTTTTTTTTTTTGTTATGTTTCATATTGCATAATGAAGACTCGTATGTCAATAATAGAAAATTAATTTACTCGTCATTTAAATTCAATATTTCACAGACCTAAAATGAAGAAAATATATTTGTAAGCCATGGAAGTGCAGGTAGCCGGTCCCAAAATAAACGGTTACTTGTATAATATTTTTATCAACAGATAATTATTTAGTAAAAATAGTTTTCATGAATGAAGGAATGTTATTCATCATAACAAATACATGAAAGTGATGCAATAGTTCATAATTTTTTTCATACTTGACATTTTGCAAAATGATTCATTTTTTAATTTTTTTATTAATAAATATAATTATCATAGAATAAGATACGAATGTATATTTATTTTTCATTACGTATTAAATGGTGTTTTGCGAATATCCACAAATATTCTATTACAATTCAAAAACATTCGATTTTTCTGTCGAGCATTCGAATTATAATAATGAGATTATAGTCAAAACGACTTGAAAATATTTCTAGCGTTTCGGTGCCAGGTATACGATCCCAAATTTTCTTCATCGCCTTCAAGACCAATATAAAATTATTCCGATACCAATGCAAAGAAAAGGAATTCTATTAAAAAATGCATATCAAATAATTTCATATCATTTTTGATTTGTGGAAAAATTACAGTTGTGTAGTTAAAGAATAAAGGAAGAAAAAAAAAAAAAAAAAAAAAGATGAATATGTTGTTAAATTGAAGGCATGAAAGATATAATGGACTGTTTTGGGAATCACAAACTCTCTGCAACAGTGAAAATTCCTTTTTTTTTTCTCAAATTCATGATGTTAGATTACAATATGAAAAAAAATAGTCAACAAATAAAATTCACAATGGGGGAAAATCCCGCTGTAGTACGAAAAGGACAGGTAATAAGGGGGCAATAACCATTTAAACATCTTTGATAATAATCTGTTTGTGAATTTTTATTTATGAGACTTTGGTTTCATGTCACAACGGACTTGAGAAAATCAAAATTATTACTTTTGTGAAATAAAATTCTTCATTCTTCAATAATTTCCATTCTAAATTTTTTTGCATATTTCTCATATATTCATTATGAGAAATAAACATTATTTCATTCATGAAAATTATTCTCATCAAATAATTATGTATTGATATAAATATTATTATTAAAGTAATTATCAGTTTCGGGACATGCTACCTGCTCCTTCATGGATTACAAATATCATTTCTCCATTTTATATTTGTAAAATATTGAATTTAAATGCCGCGTGAATCAATTCTCTATTATTGACGTACAAGTCTTTATAGCACAATATTAAGAAAAAAATGTTATAAATATTTGTTCTTCAGTATTCGTGTACACATGAAATAAATGAAAATGCCTTGCGATTAGACTTGATACGTAGTCTTTTCTCTTCCATCGCATAATTTTCATTTGAAAATTTTATAAATAAAAAAATATAACTCATTCAATAAATCATGCATATTTTACAAGAACTATTAATCCCAAATAATTTTAAGTTAATGTGGAACTCTGAAAAGAATGTCGATTGTGTACATAACGGGTGTGGATATCTATTCGGCGATACGTAGCAGAATCTTTTGCCATTTTTTTAAATAAAAATACAAATATATATAAATTTAAAAAAAAAGTCGAATACTAGAATCGAACCTACTTCGATCCCGCCTGGTGACTAGTGAAACGCTTTAGCGCACTAAGCCAACTCGGACATGGAAAATTTTATTTAAAAATATTTAATGAATGACAGGTAGAAAAATTCGAGTAGAAACCTAAATATTACAGCCTTACTATTTCTGTAAAATAAATGAAGAAATAATGTGCAAGGCCCTCTACTACCGAAAATTACCTGCAGACCCAAATCATTACCGACCGTAATTATGCTTATTCTGAGTCGGTACATACATTTTATCATTTTTCATACAATAATGTAAGCACGCCCACCTCTGTATGATCTACTTTCTCGCGCCCCGATTGGTTAATGCATATAAACTTTATTCATGAATATCTCGTAAACGAATCCAGATGTAAGTACGTTATGACTATGCATCGTGATCAGCATCACCATATCTTTCTCCACGATTCGGTTGGACTAGTGATTCTGGGACACGGTGTATATATTTCTTTATTCATAATATACTTCAAAGAATTAATTGAAAAAATGTTACAAAAATTATTTAACGTTTTGAATAAATTTAAAAAAATGTCTATTCGAATATAAAAACTTTCATGTCAATCATTAAAAATTTGTTCATGGTACTCTTTATTTTGTTGCATCCATAAATAAATTCATTAATTCAACTTAAATCAAATCAATTCAACTCCACGTAAAGTTTAAGCACAATTCCCTCGTGCAGTTGGTTTTGAAGAAGCTAAGTATTTCGTCTGATTTCGACAGACTTGTGTGAATCACGATTCTATAGACTCTACTACGTATTTTCCAACTCCGTGCGGAGTTTTTATAATTTCATAAATTTTTCTCAGTGTATTTTTGTGCATATTCATTTCAATCAATCCACTTTCCAATCCCTACTTATTTCGTATAGTTATGAACATGTTTAATTTAATGCATTATATGTAATGGCTTTTCATTTTAATCTGCACATATTTTATAAAATATCAAATAATTCTTGCCATCAATCATGTGTGACAATGAAAAAAATTGTGGCAGAATTTTGATCTATGGTAGATAAAATATGCTTACAAAAAGTTTTCCTCACATTCTACACTAGGGGTAATTTTTACCATGCAGTTCGTGTGATAATTACTCCAATAATTTTTATCCAGCTGATGAGTAATATTTGCTCCTGACAAGTAGTAATAATGATTCAATTACAATAATATCCCAGACATACTCGATTGTGGGGTATTTTTTCCTCTGTATTCTGTTGTATTTCAAGTACAACAATTATGAGGTTGTAGGATAACTATTCCTGAGGTGTAGCTGAATTAATTAATTCCTGGTCGTTATTTTGTGTAATTTTCTTTCTTTATTCTTAGTTGTTGATGGTTCAAGCTGATGTAGCCAAGTGAGGACGGGAGTAAGAAGTGCGGTAGGTTTATAGACGAGGGAAATTTTAATTACCTGAAGGGCTAATTTACAATCACTATATCTATTCTTAAGGCATAGATTTACAATTAATATCGGCCTGGCGACGTGTGACTTCAAGTTCAAGGATGGTTTACAATTTCTCTAATAAAAATCATGCATTATCCAACAATTCTATGGCAATATTTAACATTTTCTATGGTAACGTTTCATGTATTCTATGTACAGTTTTCTATGGTAATATTTAACATTTTCTATGGTAATGTTTAATGTACTCTATTGTACTGTATTCTATGGTAATGTTTAAATGGTAATTTCTATGGCGACATTTGAATTTCTCTTCGTGGTACATAGTTCATCTTCTGGACATGGCATGCACATTCCATTGATTAACTTAACATATCCAGGTCTACATGGAACTCTGATTGTGGGTACAGCATTAGAAAAGTATATAATGTAACACATAATCAGGAATAGAGAAAAAATGTTTCTCATTATTACCGTTGTATTCATTCTGAAAAAAAGGAATATATACACAGAAAATTATTTTATATTCACGATGAAATCTAACTAATAATATTATATAAATGATGTTGAATATTTTTCAGAGTGTAATAAAATACTTACATGAAAGAAATGGATTGAAAATTGTGTGAAAAATCAAATAAAAGTATTCGTCACTTGTGAAATGTTAATGTTGAAAAATGTCTACAGACAGTCAATCGAGGAATGATAAAATACCGAAGTATCAGAGTATTTATAGATATAACGACGCTTGTTATATTGGCGTAGGTGATTATTTTATCAATTACTGAACAAAAAATGTAAATGATAAAGAAACAAGATAAAATTATTTTCATTACTGAGTAACTTGAGTTATAAACTTCCTATTTATTCTATACATAGTTAGTATCTCAAAGATAAAGAGTCGCTTTTAATTAAAAAAGTAATAATAATACCTACATTAATATCAAATATCATTAAAATTCAATTTCGAATATTGCTTCATTTCCTGAAATCCCATATATCATTGAACATTTGGGTGATTTTCAAGACAAATGGTGTTATTTCAATAATCATTCGAATGAAAATTGTGACGAACGTCACTAAACATGGTAGTAAGAGAGCAGGTAAAAAGGAAAAAGAGTCTCGAGGCACGGGACTCGTAGGCAAAGGCCACTTCTCGCGACCGGCAGGGAGGGAGTAAAAAGAAAAGGGACAACAACAGGAGAAAGAAAAAGGATATGAATGCCGTTTTTTGTGTGTGTTCCCAGTATGCCCGCTCACGCCGCGGACTGTCTCGCGTACAGACAGGCGCGATCGCGGGCATAAAAAGGCAACGACGATTCGTATAAAATCGTCTTAGGGATCTTTCTATTGCTCAGACTGAGTATTCATTATACACAAAACGTTGATTATTATTTTGTGTTACTACTCGCAGAGGGAAGTACCCAGTCCTCTGAGAAACATACGCTGGATTTCAGTTAATTTTTTCAGAGATGCCCTGGGAAAGTGCTGTGGCATCAAATCTGATCCATATATAGCCTTTCTAGAAGAAGTAACGTCCAGTCTAGGCGTTACAATCTTATTTTGTATTTAGTATTTATTTGTACTTTGGTGTATGCAACCCATTTTAATTGCAGCACTTATTCGGCGTCGGCTACACCGAAACGTACCTGGGGTCCGACATTAGCTCCGGCTAGTCATAAAATTCTAAGGTAGCCGTCCAGTGTGGGCGGTGTATCTCTTGTGGATTCATAATTGCCGGATACGGCAAAATCTAACTTTGTATTTGTTATTTTCATATTTGACATTAATCAATAATCGCTGGCTTCGGCGAGATACTTGAGAATAGACACGCCGGCTTCGGCGCCACCGATTAGTTTTGGGACCAAGTAGCTCAGCGGCATAAGGGAATAGCTATATAGGGAATAATAGTGCCCTGATACCCACGTGGGGATATAACTGGCTAGTTTTTGCGCTCACGCGAACACTTATGACGCCTCTCTGTAACTGACACTTGCGATAATTAAACAAAAGGGTTACCTAAAGTTTGAGCCATCTGAATGAGCGAGTTGTTGCACGCGAGAAGATCATTTAATTGAGAGTACTCCGAATGAAAACTCATAGGGGTTTCGCTACTTTTATGATTTGAAAGGGAAATCAGAAGTAAACGTGTTATTTAACGAATTTTGGCACCTGAGCACAACGCAATTACAATTTAAAACGTTACAAAATACTAAAGTAGCAAAGATAACAATATACATAGGTAACGGAATAATTTATAAACTACACGGTTCGGTTCAATTTTTTCAAATAACATTGGTATAACTATAAAATAAAACAAAAATATTACAAAAAAAATTAGTTGAAATAATTCCCACAAATTATTCTCATACATTTTGAATAAACTAAAAATAAAAACATCGTTTATATAATGCATTGATAGCTCAGCGGTAGCGTTCGTGTTTCACCACCAGAGGATTCCAATGTTCCAGCTTCGCAGACCAAAAATTTTCTCAAATTATATTAAATGTGAAAATTTCATTATTTTCAGGTACCCGATTTGAATTATGAATGTATGTCTCTAATCTATTTGTGTCAAATATATTATCATAAATTTCAGCTGCATAAATTGAACAACAGCTCAAAAATATCTATTCATTGCAATATTACACTGTACTTACCTAATTATAGGTGTACTGAATATATTTTTTCAAATTCTTACTAATTTACGTCATTTTCATAAATTCGTATGGAAAAAAAAAATGTATATTGATTAAAAAAATGTTTATTGATATATCATTAATAATATAAGATATATAATAATATTAGATCTAGAAACACTTATATAAATTATATACGTTTCAGGGTACATTCAATAGCATTTGGAAGTTCTGGATATAATGACTCTTAAGGAAAATTCAACAGCATTTAACAGTATTTCTTGTGGTACTGAGCAGAACAATTTGGAATACTATTGTATACAAAATTTCGAAATTTTACATCTGGGATAGCCATTTGTATGTAGGTTCGCACGAATCATATAGTTGAATGCATCTGTCAATGCAAAAAATATTATACTTCTAACATAGTGGATTTTCTAACTCATCTTCTGGACATGGCCAGCATGCTCCATTTAGCTTAAAATATCCATGTGTACATGGAACTGTGATTATACGAGCATTGGAAAAGTATATAATGCAACACATAATAAGAAATAGAGAAAAATTGTTTTTCATCATTACCATCGTATTCATTCTGAAACAAAAAAAATATATATACATAGAAAATTATTCTATATTAATGATGTAATTCAATTGATAATATTAGATGAATTATGTCGAATATTTTCCTGAGTGTTATAAAATACTTACGTGGAAGAAATAGACTAAAAATTGTGTGAAAAATCAAATGAAAATTTTCGTCACTTATGAAATGGTAATGTTGAAAAATATCTACAGACAGTCAATCGATGAATAATAAAATATCGAAGTATCAGAGTATTTATAGGTATAACGATGCCTGTTGTATTGGCGTAGGTGATCAATTTCATCAATTAATGAACTAAAAATGAAAATGATAAAGAAACAAGATAAAATTATATTTATTACTGAGTAACTTGAGTTATAAACTTTCTATTTTATTCCATATATGATTAGTATTTCAGAGATAACAAATCCCTTTCAATCAAAAAAGTAATAATCATAACTAAATTAATATCAAACATCATTAAAATTCTATTTTAAATATTTTTTCATTCACTGAAATCTCATATGTCATTGAACATTTGGGTCATTTTCATTACAATAGGTGTTATTTCGATAATCATCCGAATGAAGATACTAAAAGAGCAAAGATTACAATGTACATAGGTAAGGGAATATGCTGTGCTTTTTATATATTACCAATATATTTAGTATTATGAACATTTTCACCATTCATTATCATTATAGATGGTGAAAAACATGAAGAATGGACTTTTGCATTTCATACAATTTATGAAATTGTACCATATTTTTGTATCACTATTGGATAGATTAACAATGAAAACACAAATGTAATAGTTCACACATATGGGAAAATGTGTTATAGGTGTAGGTTTATTACATTCATAGTTGAGATTTTTTCTTCATTTAAATAATCGACACAAAATGAAGTTATTAGTGATCATCATTAATCATTAGTATTCAGGTCCTCATCTCGAATCTTATTGAATATTCTGTCGCGATGAATTTTATTACCCCAACATTGAGCATTTACTGGACATGGCCTGCAATTTCTAGAGTATGTCAGATGATATCCATTCCTACATAGAACCGTGATTGTATGAGTATTCGAAAAATATATAATGTAACATAAAATAAGGAATAGAGAAAAAATATTTTTTATTATTGCCATTATATTTATGCTGAAAAAAAATATTCATAGAAAATTATTCTATATTCACGATGAAATCCAATTATTAATATTATATAAATGATGTTGAATAGTTTTCAGAGTGTAATAAAATACTTACGTGAAAGAAATAGATCAAAAGTTGTGTGAAAAATCAAAGAATAATATTCGTCATTTATGAAATGTTAATGTTGAGAAATATCTGCAGGCAGTCAATCGATGAATAGTAAAATATCGAAGAATCAGAGTATTTATAGGTATAACGACGCCTGTCATGTTGGCGTACGTGATCATTTTATCAATTACTGAACTAAAAATGAAAATGATAAAAAAAGAAGATCAAAATATTTTCATAACTGAGGAACTTGAGTTATAAAATTTTCATTTTATCCATATATATTCAGTATTTCGAAGATAACAAATCGTTGAAGATAACAAACCATTTAAAAAAAAATGATAATAATGAATAATTTGATTGTTAAATATAATTAAAAATCAATTCAAATATTGTTTCATTTCCTGGAATCCCATATGTCATTGAACATTTGGGTGACTTCCATGACAAATGGTGTTATTTCGATAATCATCCGAATGAAATTACTAAAGGAGTATAGATTACAATTTACATAGGTAAGGGAATATGCTGTACTTTTTATATATTACCTATATATCTAGTAATAAAACAATTTTCACCAAGCATCATCATTATAGACGGTGAAAAATATAAAAAATGGACTTTTGTATTTCATACAATTTATGAAATTGTACCATATTTTTGTATCACTGTTGGATAGAATAACAATGAAAACACAAATGTAATAGTCCACACATATGGGAAAATGTGATATAGGTGTAGGTTGATTACATTCATAGTTGAGATTTTTCCTGCATTTACATAACCGGCACAAAATGAAGTTATTTGTAGTCATCATTAGTTATTTGCATTCATGTTTTTATCTCGATCTCCACATCTAATTAAATCTGCTATTGCAATAAATTTTACTACCCCAACACTGAGCATTTACTGGACATGGCTTGCTATTTGTTATGTATGTTGGATAATATCCCTTTTTTCATGGAGCCCTGATTTTATGAGCATTGGAGAAATATACTGGGTACGGAAAAAATCCCGGAACGGTCAAATATCTCGCGAAATACACATCGGATCGAAAAAAACAAGAAACTCATCTACAATATTTTTCAACAAGCTATTTAATGATACCCCGAGTCGAAATTCAGCGTATCAATAGGATATCCAGGTTCTCTTCAGCGCATCAATAGCACATCAAATGCATAACTTTTAATTTTACTTTAAAATACCGTTTCAATAGGTCATTAAAATTATCTATATTTTAAAAACACCATAGGGTTTCAGTCGGGAATTTTGAATCAATACACACAGGCTCGAAACGCGCTCAATACACGCCCGTTGTATTTTTGAAAGAGGTCAAAGTCACTAGTTAGTCTAGTTGTCAGCATTGCATATAAAAAAACATATATCCTGTGATGCTTATCGAGCAAAATATTCATAAAGAATATTTAGACCACGCGACTTTCTAAACTGTCCTGTTCGCGAACAGTCGATCCCTAAGGTGCTTATATTAGCTCGGGATGCAGGATTCTTCGTGGCGGGGTGGATCTTTCACAAATAACTTTTCCATAAAACTCTCGATGTAATTTCCATATAATTTCTTCGTTTCATTCATGAATTCTTAAGAACTATTACAAAACATTTCTTCATGAAACTTTATCATAAACTCTGTTTGTTTCTTGACGTTAATGCTTACTTCTAAATATTTCTCGGTACTTTCTCTTAATTTCTATGACTCAATACAAAAATATTCTTCTTCTAAAGCTAGTGACTTTATATGATGCAAATCAAAAAAATGACAAGGTAAATAACTAGAGTGACCTTCCAACGCTCTACTTCTATCGTTTAACCCCTTCGCGTGACCCCGTTCCTATTTTACTATACCGCTGTAATATATATTATAATTATATTATAACATATATATCTTAAACTCATAACTTATACTTATAACTTATGTAATTTCAAAATTAATTACAAATCGTCCATGATTTCCACAAGAAAAACAGAAACGTCAAGATAACCTATGACCAAATTTGACCAATTAAGACATGAAATGAAAATAAAAGAAAAATTGCATTGAAAATTTTACAATGCAGTCCTGTAAAATTTGTTAGAATTTAACATATTTTGTCCAGAGTGCCCCCAATTGAGTGAAATAAGTCCTTTGTAGTATAGTAAAATGTACCTAAATGCTTCACAATTTTTGTAAAGCACATCATAATTTTTCCCTTTTGGTGATGAAATACTACATGAAAATCATGCATTTTTTGTTATGTTAGAAATTTTACTCTACAGTATAGTAAAATTTCTTGTGTTGAATTTTAATTTCTTTTAGATTTCTTTTGAAAATTTCCACACAATAATGTATTATTCCTTAGAATATTGAGTTGTCCGTTCAGTACCTAAATGTTTTATGTAATTTTTACTAGAAAATTTTCTCCGTGTATATAAGCGATTTACCACTCACTGACTCATGTTCGAACCGGCGAAACTACAATTCCTATTGACTTGAAATTCGGCATGGAGATTGCTCATATAACGTAGACGCTCACTAAGAACGGATTTTGTGAAACTCCTACAGGAAAATTTTTTTTCCTCAAAAATTCGTTATGACCGGAAATGAAATGATGACGTTTGATATGGTGATTGTTGTCCCTAGCAACGGTTGCTATGGTGACTGTTGTGCTTAGCAACGGTTGCAAAGGTGATGGTTGTCCTTGACAACGGTTACTAGGGTGATAGGTTCCTTGGCAACGGTTGCTATAGTGATATTTTCCTTGGTAGCAGTTGTTATGTTAATGGTTGGTATTGATAACCGTTACTATGATAATCATTATTCTTGGCAACCATCGCTGTATCGATAAATGTGGTTTGAAACTGAACTTATCATTCTTGCATTTTATAATACGTAGTTGATTATCCTATAAGTGAGTGAGAGTAGAGACTCAAAAGATTCATTGAATTCGCAACAATCGAAAGAATTGAAATGAGAAGATCATACTCATCATAGAAACGATAACGAGAACCGACAAACTGGCGATCGAAAATGATCGGAAACAGGTTTTTCGAGTCGAAATCAAGAGAATAATGATATACCAGCTGATACCCGTCCACTTCGCTAGACGTGAGATGGAATTGATTCATGAACTGTAGTTTCCATATTGGTAAGCGAATTTCGAGTGGAGCAGTATGATGATTCATTACTTAAAATGGGAACGAAATCAGTCAGTGAGTGAAAAAATCTGTCGAAACACAGGGTTCCACATCACCGATGAAGTACTGTGTAGTGGGATACATTTCCGTTGTTTTCATGGCGGGTCTCTGTATGTTTTGTTCATGTATATTTATTCAGGATAATCGTATAATATTGAATTTCATTTTTTTTTCTCATTCATGAATTGACCCTAAATTTGTTATAATTTTTCAATTTCGAAATAAACAAACTCGAATATTCAAGATAATCATATAATATTGAATTTCGTTTTTTTTTTTTCATTCATGAGAGTGACAAATATTAATTTTCGTTATTTCATTCATTCATTTGGATTGGAACTGTTATTTCAATTATGCATATCATTTATCTAATGACTACGATATCTTGGCAAGAAATGGAGAAAATAATAAAGTGATTCCATAGTTTCAATTATTTTTCAATTTCAAATTATATGAAATCGAATATTCTGCATGATCATAGAATATCGAATCTCAAATATTTATCATTCATTACAATCCAAAACCGTGGAATTTTTCCCTTCATTCACTCAGTCAAATTGTATTTATAATTTTCATTTTTTGTTATTCATTTTTGAATTATTATGATAATCAAAAAATATCGATCATCCATCATGGAAAAAAATAACAAAAATATCCAATTCACATTATATTTTTTCATGTTTCATGATCATTATCAATTTTAATATTCATCATTATCATGTGATATGGAATTCTCAATATTGATTTTTCATTGTAATGAAGAAGAAACAAATGATTTACTCTGCAACTTATATATATTACTCATACATATTGAAGTCGTTTTATGTCCCATGTTGTTGATGAAATAACAGCTGTCACCTAAACCGCGGAGGAAAATAAATTGTTCGACAATTTTGTTATGAGCATATCGTAACGTTGATTATTCAATACTTAGTTTGAGGAGTTAGAATATTTGTGATATAATTGTGTTTATTTTCATCAGTGTTGGTGAGTTAATTCCAATTGGAAGTTAATAATCATTACATAATATTAGATTCCGGAAACTAATCAGTTATCAGAATAACAAATCGTTATATTTGTTCTTTCGTATACTCATTCAACTCTGAATTATCATTCAAATTTTTCGTTATTCTCAAAGAAAAGTTAATCATAATCATACTACATCGCATTTCAGATATGTATCAGTCATGAGAATAACTAATAGTCGTATTTGTTTTTTCATTCACTCATTCATATGAGAATTATTATCCAAATTTTTCTATTTCTTCCGATTAAAAGTTGATCATAATCATGTAATATTGAATTCTTGATATTCGTTTGTTATCAGAATAACACATTCCTGTATCCGTTTTTCATCTACTCATTCACATTAGAATTATCATTCAAATTTCCCGTTACGATAGTATAGTTATTCAAATATATATATAACGAAAAATGATCATCATTTATTCATATTAGAATTTCTATACCTTCTAATTATTACATAAATTCGAAAATTCTTCATAGTTATATCATTAGATCCACTTTTGTACATTCTCATCGGAGTTAGTGAACTACTTCAAAGTAATATTCCATCAAAATTATCATTATTTCTTTTCACAAAGTAAATTTGATTATTATGGATTTGGAACATATTCTTATTGATGGAATATCAATTCCTCTCAAAATTATTAACATTCCTGGTGATGGTGCGTGTTTGTTTTCGTCATTGTCTTTTCTAATGTACGGCAATATATCAATGGCAAATAATATTAGGAAAAATATTCTCATTCACGTATCCAACAACTGGGATCGGTTCAAATGTCTTACTCAACAATTATCTGGCGCTCCTAACGATACCAAACATTTATACTGTACGAAGATGTCTATGCCTTAAACATATGGATCTATTTGTGAAATCATGGTGGCTAGAGAGATTTTTCCTTATCAGTTTCATGTGTATCAAGGTGGCTGCCTCATAGCTTCCGTTGGCGAAGCAACACTAGGAATGAAAATATTAAGATTTTCGAGACATTTCAATAGTGGTCATTTTCACGTTTTAATCGGAGCAACTGAAAAAATGGATAGTGATAATATTCATTAATGTAGTGATAATTACGTAGAGAATCGTGAAAAAAATATTCCAATCCAAAGTATCACAGCCTAACATATTTCTGATGATGATTCAACGAGTTTGAATAAATCTATTATTACTATTGAAGGACCACTACAATTAAAAAAAGGGAAAAAAAGAAGAGGAAGATTCACAAACTCAATCAAAAATGAACAAGCTAGAAAATCTGCGTCGCAATATGTTGAAAGTTATCCTGAAGTCCATAGTATGGCAGTGAAAAAATATAGTAGGAATCATCTTGAAGTGAATAGAACGGCCGTACCATATTATAGAGAAAATCATCCTGACGTCAATAAAATGGCTACTACTATACAATGCGAGGAGACAACAACATAAATTATTTCCCTGGACAATGAAATATATGCCTGGTTACAAATATGAACCGTAAATCGATTATTCAAAGGATAAAATTGTAAATCTAGGAATTATGTTACCCCGTTCTTGGTGGCGTGCTTTGAAATGGAAAGACAAAGCTCAAGAAATGTGTTGCAGTAGCGGTACAGTCCAGCTTCCCACCATTGAACCTCATCCTGAACCTTTGTACAGTCTACGTACCCATCAAGATCTTCTTTCAGAAAATTTTCTCTCTACTGTTCGGAAATATAATGGTTGTTTCCAAATGACATTCTTTGGAGCTAAAGAGATGAAAGAAGGAAACTTTATGCCAACATTCAAAGTTCAGGGGCAAGTATACCATAGAATAGAGTCTCATGGCTGGTTTTCATCAGCAGCCCTCATTTCTACATATTAGTGATGATGAACGTGAGGAAGATATCCGTTGTGGAATCTACCCTGGTATCAAGCCGGAATTGGTTCGGCTTTTTTTTGTTTAGGCAACTGAAGAATTCATTGCATGAGAACAACAGATATATTCGAGATTTTAAGGCTGCTGTTGATTCAGTCCCTGAGGAGCGGAAAGATTTTCAGGTTATAATCAATGCAGTTGAAAAACCGGCTCGAGCACACAAAGGTCGTTTTGATGTTCCTCAATCGGAAGAAGTAGCAGTTCTTATTGTCGGACAGGATGTTGAAAAACGAGATATCGTTGTATATAGTAGAGACAACAAATTGGTTCGAATAAGTGGGACACATCGTGCCTATGATCCTCTGCAGTTACCTCCAATGTTTTTCCATGGAGAAGATGGTTATCATATTATTATACCTAAACGTAATGCAAAGACTAAGGATCCTCTTGATAAGACCGTCTCGGCTTCTGAATTTTATAGTTATAGGATAATGGAACGTGAGGGTCATACATGCTATTTAGTGCTGTTTCACAATTTTTTCAATCAATTTCTGGTGAATATGTATGCAAAAATAGAAACTGGAAAATTTATTTGGATTCGGAATGATCAAGAAAAGCTGAAAAGTGAGAAATATATTCATCTTAAAGATGCAATGACAAGAACCGACGTTGAGTTTCCAGAAATTGGCGAAAGAGTTGTGTTGCCCTCTTCTTTTACTAAAGGACCTCGCTGTATGCATGAACGAACTCAAGATGCGATGACGTATGTACGCTACACCGAAAGGCCTGATTCGTTCCTAACATACACTTGCAATCCTCAATGGTCAGAAATACAAGATTTTTTGGGTCAAAATCAAAAATCTCATGATAGGCATGACATTGTAGCGAAAGTGTTTCACTTGAAAGTTAAACACATGATCAAGCTGCTAACAAAAGGTTGTATCTTTGGCAATACTCAGTGTTGTATGGATACTGTGGAATGGCAGAAGCGTGGACTTCCTCATGTTCATATTCTGCTCTGGTTGCAGGAAAAAATCAGACCAGATTCTATTGATGAAATTATAAGGGCTAAATTTACCTGACCTTGATCAGGATTCAGATCTTCATGGAATGATAAAGAGAATGTCATTAACAGTATTAATAATCCATTGAAAACAACACTCATGGGTTTTTTCGAATTGTGTCAAGTAGATAAGTTTGCACAAACTCTTTTATATTGTGAAGTTCCAGCATTTTATATATGCAGGAACAACCAATTCCGTAGGAGGAAAAATGGAGAAATTGTGCCAGGTTATTTAGGAATGAAGAAAGAGCATGTGTTGGGTAGAGTATATAACGTCCATCCCGGTAATAGTGAGTGCTACTATTTGCGCCTTCTCTTACATGAAATTCGAGGTCCTACGTCATTCGATATCCTAAAAACTGTATCAGAAGTAGTGCAGCCGACTTTTCAGAAAGCGTGCAGAGCACTCGGTTTACTGGAAGATGATGTTCACTGGAATCGTACTTTGGAAGAAGCCTCTATTTCTGATTCTCCTCACAAAATTAGAGTTATTTGCTGTTATGTTAATTCTTTGTCAAGTTAGAAATCCGATAACGTTGTGGAAAAAATACTGTGAAAGTTTGGCAGATGACATTAAAATACAAATGAAAAAAGACCGGGGAAGTGTCGAACTGAACCTTGACATTATTTATAATCAATGTCTTATTCTTCTTGAAGATATTGTTATATTAATGTCAGGTAAAACATAATTACAATTCGGACTCCCGAAACCATCTAGAGACCAAAATTCTATTATTCATAACCGTCAGTACCTTAGTGAATTAGTTTACGATGTAGCTCAATTAACCGGAGTAGTGGCTGCCAATATTTCGAAATTGAATCGAGAACAAAAAAAAAGCATATGATGAAATCTTGAACAGTATTGTTTCTAATTCCGGACAGTTGTTTTTTCTCGATGCTTCTGGCGGCACTGGAAAAAAATTCTTGATCAATTTGCTTCTTGCTGGAATCAGAAGTGAAAAAAAATATCGCTATTGCTGTTGCTTCATCAGGTATTGCAGGTACTTTGATTGAAGGTGGAAAAACGGCTCACTCAGCTTTTAAACTGCCTCTTGATTTAAATCATTCGGAAAATGCAATTTGCAACATCTCCAAGCAAAGTCATATGACACATGTGCTTCGGGAAGCAAAAATTATCGTGTGGGATGAGTGTACTATGGCTCACAAAAAGGTATTGAGGCATTGAATAGGACTCTTCAAGATATTAGAGGTTGTAATCGACTAATGGGTGGAATGACTGTTCTTTTAGTTGGCGACTTCAGACAAACTTTGCCTGTTGTACCGCGAGGAATACGTGCAAATGAAATTAAAGCGTGTTTGAAATCATCTATTTTATGGCCTCATGTAAAAGTTCTATCTTTGGAAGTCAACATGCGAGTGTATCTTCAGAATGACTCAAGAGCGGAGGAATTTTCTAAATTATTAATTGATATAGGTAACGGGGATATCCTGGAAGAAGAAGGAAGAATAAATATTCCGAGTAACCTTTGTGATGTTGTGAGCGATTTGGTTACTTTGACTGATAGAATATATCCTAACATTCAACATGATGGCCTAGAGAGTATGTCATGGTTCAGAGAAGGAGCTATTCTCACTCCAACAAATGACTCAGCCAATAGCATCAATTCTTTTTTGCTCGAGAAGCTGCCAAATGAACATATGAAATATGAATCTGTGGATACAGTTATAGAAGTAGAGGATACTGTTCACTATCCTGTAGAGTTTCTTCATACACTTAACCCACCAGGTATACCATCTCACATTCTTTACCTCAAGATTGGTACACCCATCATGTTGTTGCGAAATTTGAACCATCCTAAATTGTGTAATGGCACCAGACTTCAAGTCAAATTTTTGCAAAAAAACGTAATCGAAGCTACAATTTTCACCGGAAAATATATTGGAGAGAATGTATTTATTCCGAGAATACCCTTGATTCCATCAGACTATCATTTCGAATTTAAACGACTACAATTGCCGGTCAGAGTTTGCTCTGCGATGACTATTAATAAAGCCCAAGGGCAGAGTTTGAAAATAGTCGGAGTGGATTTGAGAAGTGACTGTTTTTCCCACGGTCAATTTTATGTAGCATGCTCAAGAGTGAGTTCACCTGACGGTCTGGTCATTCTTCAACCCGAAAAAAGAACAAAAAATGTTGTTTATAAAGAAATTATTAGTATGTAATCATATTATACCATTTATTTACATGGATATTGAATATTTATTGTAGATTATTGTATTAAATTGAATGTGTTAGTGATTTTCCTTTAGTAAGTTATTCATGGTTTAGGCCTACTGAGGACCCGCTATGTAAAATAATGGAAACGCATGCTACTACACATTACCTCATGGGTGATGTGGAAATCTGTGTAACGACAGATTCTCTTACTCACTGACTCATTTACTAATCATTTCTCAATCGCTATAACTGATGAATTATCATACCTATATACTCGAAATTTGTCTACCAATATGAAAACAAAAGTTTATGATGCAATCCCAACTTACGTCCAGCGAAGCGGTCGGGTATCAGCTAGTATATATATATTTATAAACACATTCGGAATTTGCATTGTATTTATGTATGTGTATGCATGTACAAATATAAAAAAATATATATATTTATTGTTTGGGAGTGCGACATGAAAATGTTGCATTTTTCAAACCCAACTGAAATCTCAGTGGCGCACTCGGTCGTTCGTGTTGGGAAACGCCCAACGACCAACCAATATCTCAAGTGACTCTGCTTTGAACGCATCACTGAAATCTCGTGCTCAATTAAAACGCTTTTCGCGAATTTTGTCAACTCAAATTGAAGCCTCACTTCAATCAATCAATTGTATTCAATTGCCTTCTCATTCTCAATAAACTTTGCCTTCGAAAAGTGAACATTTTTACAATTACAATTAATTTCAATCGGACGGCACGTGGCTTTACGACCCACGTGCAATCGCCACGTTCGTGGGAATTGTAAAACCAGTGTATATATATTTTGTGATATATTAATAAACCAAA
This sequence comes from Dinocampus coccinellae, assembly GCA_963920625.1. Classification (NCBI taxonomy): domain Eukaryota; kingdom Metazoa; phylum Arthropoda; class Insecta; order Hymenoptera; family Braconidae; genus Dinocampus; species Dinocampus coccinellae. The sequence goes on along the minus strand of OY987191.1, from coordinate 1,031,690 downwards.
TTCATTTAAACTTATACATTTTTAAGACAAATATTTTGCACCAATTATTGTCTCCTCCACCAATTTAAACGTCGCTTTCCAGCAATAAATTTCTCAAGTTGCAATCCGCAACAATTTATATATCTTATATACATGTATATTTATATATTTTAGATATATTTATGAATTTTATGTTTTAATAAAATAATTTGTTTAATCTATCTTTATATTTATTCACACAATTCAATATTATTATCGGGTTCTATAATGCATGTTTTTTTATTTATGCACAAAATTCTATATTATTATCGGGTTCTATGATGCATGCTTTTTTATTTATTTTTACCATAAAACATAAATTAAGGATTGAATTTACCTCAATCAATATTTGAGATGGATGTGCTGTTCAAAGATTCCATACATATGGAATTGTAACTTGAATTATATTATTATCTACATAATTATCAACATTTGACTCTATATCATATAATGCGGATCTGAATTGATATTTACACCCATATTTATACGTACACGGATTTATATCTAATTTCAAATTTTCAATCACCTTTCAGATGTCCAACATAATATGTATATATAAGTGCACTAATGATTGAAATTATACAGTGTAAAATTAATAGTGATCAAATAAGTTGCAATACATATACGACTCGTGATTGATTGTGTGCTGTGTTCTTTTTCAATTTCGTCCATTTATTTTTATAAAATTAGAATTATGAATTCATATAGTTATATTTATGACATTGGAAAGTGATTTTTTTGCACAATCACTTTGTAATGTCATTTCATTTTCAACAGAGTAGGTGGGGGCAATCTCGAGCGTGTTCCGGGCATGCAGAAAGACGAGAAATTTTTACTCGGGATACTCTTGAAACGCTATTGGAATCTCAATTTTCAGAAATAGCGTCTCAATAGCATTCCCAAGTCATCAGATATAGGACATCATTAGCGTTTCAAACGTCAGAAAAAGCCAGTAAGTAGACGCTTGAAACGCTACTGAAACGCTAAATACCATCGAGTCAACTATCCTTAAGGTTATCGTTGGCGTATCCAAGGAATCAGTTTTGTAGAATATTGATGCGTTGATGATGAGCTAAATTTCGACTCGGGGGGGTACTATATTCAAACCTGTATGGCAGTTGTATCACATTCGGGGCTTGATTCGCCATATTTGCTCTCGCGACGAAGTTGGGACGACCAAATACCAGTTGATAATATAAATTTTTTTTTCAGTTATATTATCTTTGTTATTACAATTATCAATGAAATTACTTACCAGGCATTTTTTTCTAATCCTTGTCTGCCACTAAAGAAGAAAGAAAAAAAGAAGAACATATGTTTAATAATCAGTTTTTGAATTGTTTAGAATGAATGATTGATGAAATATCAAGAGTCCACTGAAAGTTTCACTTTAACAGTCAGTGAGACGGAGGTTTGGTGTGAATCTTTCTTTTTTGTGTGTCGAGAGTGTCAATATCTTCAAGTTGATAATTTTTACTTACTTTTTATGTGAAATTTCAGAAAATCGTCACCATAGTTCCGCACACATCTGTGATTATTGTTGAAGTAACTTCGATCACTATTGCAGCCTATATTTTATAATAAAATAAAAATAAACGAATTATTAATTAATGAGTATTTGATAAATGAATTATTGTAAATGATACACGAACAAAAAAAATATTTTTGTGATTCATAATTATTCAACTCACTTAGCCAACGGATAACTACACTGTGACATGTAAACCTAATAGATTATTGTAAATAAAAAAAATAAAATGTATTTTTCAAAAATTAAAAAAAAAACCGAAGAACCATGCGTAATTGGTTTGATTAGAGCAAGTTTTATCATGTTTGCAGTCTACATTTTATAATGAAATAAAAATAAACAAACGACTAAGCAATAAATATTTGATAAATGAATTATTATAAATGATACACGGACATATATTTTCATGCAATAACAATTATATCATTGATTAATTGACAGTGAAATTACGTACGTTCACGGTCGTCGTGCCCGAAAACAGTTGTTGAAAAGAAGAAAGAAAAAAAGTAAGAATCAATTTTTAAATAACTCAAAATATATAATGGATGAAAAAATATTTTTGTGGTTTATTATTATTCAACCCACTTAGCTAATTTAAACCAAAAAATGCACATGACTGTAACATATAAACATAATTTATTATTGTGAACAAGAAAAAAAGGAAAGGTATTTCCTGAAACAAAAAAAAAAGAAATAAGAAAAAACCGTAGAAAACTTACATCAGCTGGTTGTGAACACAACAAAATATGAAAGCATATTGCAGTTGCAATAAATAATATATTCTGCACCTTCATTGTTTTTTTTTTTTTTTTTCAATTGAACAGTTGAATGGAAATTTGTGATATGATGTGAATACAGACACGTTACTTTCATACTGTAACGTGTTAAATTGGTATTGCATTGAGCTCAGGTGCCAAGATTCGTTAAACAACACGTTTACTCTTTATTTCCCTTGCGAAGCGTGAAAGTAGCGAAATCCCTATGAGTTTTTATCCGGCGTACTCTCAATTAAATTGATCTATTCGCGTGCAACAACTCGCTCATTCAGATGGGTTAAACTGTTAGTTAACCCTTTGGTTTAATCATCGCAAGTGTCAGTTGCAGGGAGGTGTCATAGATGTCCGCGTGAGCGCGAAAGTTAATCAGTTATATCCCCGTGTAGGTATCAGGGTACTATAATGCCCTATAAAACTATTCCCTGACGCCACTGAGTTACTTGAGTTCCCAAAACTAGTGGGCGTGTCTATTCTTTAATATCTCGCCGAAACCAGCGTTATTATAAACAAATACTGATTCAACCCTTCCGCCGAATCCAGCGGTATTGTACACGAATACTCGCCGAAACCAGCGGTGTTAATTAACCCCTTCGCCGAATCCAGCGATATTATCCACGAATACTCGCCGAAACCAGCGATGTTAATTAACCCTTTCGCCGAAACCAGCGATATTAATGAAGAAATATCCGCCGAAACCAGCGATATTAACCCTTTCGCCGAAACCAGCGATTCAATGAATAGATATCCGCCGAAACCAGCGGTATTATTTATTGCAAAATATCCAATAACAAATATCAATTTAGATTCTGCCGTATCCGGCGATTATGAATCTACAAGAGGTACACCAACCACACTGGGTGGCTACCTTAGAATTTTATGGCTAGCCGAAGCTATTATTGGGCCCCAGGTACGTTAGGGGTGTGCCAATGCCACTTAATTGCTGTAATGACAACACAAAGTACAGATTAAAATACAAGATGAGATAGCAACGCCTAGACTGGGCGTCACTTTCTTTTAGAAAGGCTATACGTGGATCAGACTCGAAACCACAGCGCTTTCACAGATCAATCTGCAGAAGTTAACTGGAGTCCAGCTTATACTTCTCAGAGGTTTCAGTACTTCTCCTTGCGAGTAGTCACACAAAATAATAAGATTCAAAGCTTTGTGTATGACGAATACTCAGTCTAAACAAGTGAGATATCCCGAAGACGACTTTACCCGAGTCGTCGATGGGTTTTTATGCCCGCGACCGCGCCTGCCTGTACGCGAGAGAGGCCGCGACGCGAGCCATCTCGTCCTTTTTAGCTAAACTAAATCTATTGTTTTGTTCCCAGCACCCCTTCTACACGGGCATACTGGGAACATGTGTAAAAAAGTTGTATCCTCCATCCTTTACTTTTTCTTTATTCTCTTGCTTTCCTTCTTTTCTTTCTTCTCCCCTCCCTATCGGCCAACGCGCATGGCCTTTGCCTGCGAGTCCCGTGTCCCGAGACCCTTCTTTCTGTTACCTGCTCTTCCTAACTATTTCTGTAGTGACGCTCGTCACAATACTGAAATTAGTGGTGATGCGTGTGCTCTTATTTATTACTGGAGTTTATCGAGGTACAATGAAAATCTCATTAACACTAATATAATTGGGAATTTTTCAAGATTATCATTGATGTTATATGGATGACCAATTGATAAATATAGAAGAAAAATCCAATGATTTTAACCGTGTTCTATTTTCGTGATGATGAGTAAGGAAGTAATGTATATCAAACAATAACAATGAAAATATTTGTGATATCTGTGAAATAATTGTCACGTTCGCGGAGATTATATTTTATCGAAAACATTATTTTTCATTTAGATGTATTCGATTTGCTTCTTCCTTACTTTCACGTTTTTCATATTATTATTATTTTTTCAATTTATTTATTTCATAACCACGTACTGATATTTATTTATTTGAAGAAAAAAAAAACAAAAAAAATCAACTAACAATAAACAAAGTTATCGCGCTATAATGTGTAAACAAAATTAATTTCCTTATGTATGAATATTTCATTGCATTTCTCATAATGAAATGTGATGCATGCAGAATATTTATATATATTTATTCAATTGGTATGAATAAGTGGCGTTGCCCACACGGAGAGAAATATCTGTTAAATATTACCCTCGAATACAGGGGAAAAATGACCCTGCAATCGAGTAGATCGGGGATATTATTGTATACGGATTATTATTACTGTTTGGCAGGAACAAATATTCCCCATCAGCTGGGTAAAAATTATTGAAGTAATTATTACACGAACTACAGGGTAAAAATTACCCCTAGTGTAGAATAGAATAAACACTTTTTGTGAGCATATTTTATTGACCGTAGATCAAAATTTCACCATAATTTTTTAAAATTTTACTTATAAGCAATGGAAAAAATTATTTCATATTTTATAAAATATATGCAAATTAAGATAAATGTACCTACCGTGCATGGTAAAATATACACGGACCATGTGATGAAAATTTCTATAATGATTACATAATTATTTTTCTCGAATAGAAGAATGGATATATCAATCAAAGTAAATCATTGATAAATTAAAAAATTGATTATTCGAGGTTAAAAAGCCATTGAATAAAATTTTCATAATTTTATTAAAATAAGTAGTGATTGAAAAGTAGACTGATTGAAATAAATATGTACAAAGATAAATATATCGATATAAAAATAATTGATATTTATTCATTAAGGTTCAATGCCATCTTCTTACTATAAATTTTTCACCTGTACTTATTCTTACGATATGTGTTGATACAAATTCATTCATATCACATAAAAATAGAATTTCCCACGTATAATTATCCGTAATAATTTCATACGATTGTATATGCTCGTTGAGATACACATCATTCCGTTTTTTTCACAATCATACAAATATTTTCTTTTTCATAAATTATTATTTTATAAATTTTATAAAATAACGGGTCATCATCTCCAGGAATCATTAAAATGCTGCTTTTACATAGCACATCACATTTAAATACAATTTTTTTCAACGTAGTTACTGTATTCGAACTTTGTATTTGAATAGGTAAAAGATGTTCGAAAAAATTGCTTGCTGACAATTCCTCAAATCTGTCTTTTTTGATCCTAGCAAAAAAAAAATTCAGAATAATAATAATAATAAAGTACAATAAGACATATTTCTGTTTGAAATTTTTTGTTGACAAATAATAATGTTAATACAAGGTGATACGTACGTGAATTATTGCAATTGCTGAAACTCTTCTCTTATCAGGAGTCCTTGAGTCACGATATCTTTTTCTTCGCGAATTATCAGTCGTGTCATCAAATTTCGAATATTTTTTACAAAATATCCCTTATTCCGATACGATGATGATACGAGTTTTCCATTTGCCGATTTCAGCAATATGCGACCAATTGACTACATTTAAAAGTAAATATTGTCAATACGTGAATAATAAAATTTGATTGCCGATGTAACATGTAGTTAATACGTACGTGATTTCGAAGTTGTGAATCAGCAGGATAGCCTTGATACTTAACTTCTTGAACCTATGTATTCAAAAAACACATTGTATATTCAACAGTCATCATTATTTATCTATGAATAATTAGACAATGAAAAATGAAAAAAAAATATAAACGATACAAAAAAAAATATTCCATTAAAGAAAAAAGGATAGGATACATCACAAATATTTTCCACTTGTTCCTTTTTTTCATACTACGTAAATATATAGTAATTTTTTTTTTTTCGTTCTTTATCCGTAACTCGATACTGCCGATAATATTTGAAATAAAACAACTTTGCATATGAATTTTGAGGCTTCACGAAAATATAGCGAGATTTATCTCTCGCTATCTTATGAATGAATTTTTAATAAAAGTCACTATCCATTTCTTACCGATTCCCGATTATTATCATCCATGTTACCATCAACCAAAGATAACTAAAAAACGTGCCAAACTTATTTATTATATCAAGCATTTTGAAATATATTTTATATTATTATTCATAAGAATCATGATAATGCAATTTTATTTATTCGTATGTCTTTACATAATCACATGCTATAACATCAAAACATTCAGGTACCCATATTTAAACATTACACTCACAACGTAGAGAAGGACAAAGACACGTTAGAAAAACTATAGAAACGTTTGCTTTGCTCACCCTCTGAAAATTCATAAAAACAAAGACCGCTTTATATCTTTGTTGCAACGAGGTACTAGTCTGCATGTATTCAATATACATATAATCTGAATATCTTGTAATAATGATAAATATAAAATATACTTACGTATAAACAGATAATCCAGTTATCCAATGATGAATGATGTACACCGATTGATAATATACACTTAAGAGGCACAAGAATAATAATAGAAACGTATGTCACTTATGCGTAATATTCTTCACTTAAAGCACGTCTTAACTTGTTTCGAGTGACCGATTGATTTGGCGCGCAAGTGCCATGCATGTGTCAATGCAGTATAGTCAATTTGTAACGGGCCCGAAATTTTACCAAGATTATCGAATATAAACGATGAATTCACATGTGAATTATGGTAAAATTTTCTCCAACTCTGTGGATAATTCATTCAAAGCTCAATAACTTTTGATGTTATAGTGCGACATTGAAGAAATAGTGTGCTGCATGGCAAAAATTTATCATTATAAGAGTAAAATTAAAACAAATTGAGAATATAATCTAGTATAATTTGGATAATTTTTAAACTTTCCTAAAAATTATCACACAATATGGTGAAATTTATTTTCAATGACAGGAATTTCCTGCACTGATTCCTCTAAATATTTCAATGAAAATGAATAATATTTTTCATAATAGTGGGATGTCCCGAGCCTACCCTGAATCGCAGGGTAATTTTTAAAAGAAAATTCTCTCCGTGTACATATATGATCAGTTCTTAACATGATCATGTATAATTATTTCTTGATTTGACAAAGTGAAATTTACTCAAGTTCTATATAACATTGATATCCATTATTCTCCGTATCCAACTAAATATAATGTCAATAATAATCTTAGTACGTATCAGACGTTACCAATTTTCAAAGTAATGAATGTCAGCATAGAAAAGAATTTGGATGAGTATCTCTAATTGTAAAATAATGTATTTTATGAATCGATTAATGTTATGCCTGGGGCATGACAATTCTTCAGTATATACTACTCACAAGTACTTTATTATCATGATATTTCCATTTTTGAATATTGAAAGTTTCTTGAGGCATTTTAAAAATTGGAATTTCTCAATATTTTCGTTCTGTACAAACAGATAGCACATCGACCCCATCAAATTCCCATTATATTTTACTATTTAACAAAAAAAGTCCATGTAAATTGATTCCTCTTATTTAATGCATTGAAACATAATCAAAATTTTCAAACATCTATATTTTTTTGTTCAATATCAATTTCATTGATATTTCATTTAAATAATCATTGAATTTTCATATTATTCATTCAAAATGTATGAAACTGTGAAAATGGCGGCTACAGCAACCGCGTTCCATCCGACAGCTTATCACTTGTCAATAACTTTTTCCTTATACTAAATTGGTAATACTTGAAATCTGTTTTACAACAATTTTATCGATAACATAATTTTCAGTGGGGGCATTTTCAGCTATTTATATTTTCTACAAAATTCAAGAAAAAAAAAACAAGTAACAAAAAAAATAAAATAATGCGTATTTTTTTATTATCATTTCAACACTATATATATATGCATACGAGATTAATGATTTTTGGATTTTCAGAGAAATTAATTTTCCAAAAAGTAATTGTAATATATTGTATGAAATAATATGATATACAAGATGACTCAATACATATATTTCATATATGACTTTTCGAATATTTCATTAATTATAATAAATTCACGTAATTTTTCAATGATAATTTATTCATTTTTTTATACACGTGTATATAATACATAATGTGACAGTCAATGGTATATATATCCATTATTATATTTATAGATACGAATGAATAACCAAAAAATGTGAAGATAAATTTTATTTGTGATCGATTGATCAACTATTTTACCACATACATATACATTTACATACATGTATATATGGATAAATAATAAATGCAAAAATTAATAAATAAAAATTATAGTATGAAACTTGAATTTCATTCTGTTCATCAATTTATATACATATTTTTTCTCATTGAAATGAAAGAGCATGTCATTTATTCATAAATATTTGATTTGAATACAGATATATGATTGTTAGTTATATACGTAACTTTCATGCGAAAAATTTTTCTTCATTAACATATCACAGGCAAAACCTACGAAAATATTCATAAATAATCTCCGGCCACCATTCACGATAATATATATATATATATATATATATATATATATATATACCGGGTGAGTCATTCAACTTGAGACAACGTAATAACTTTTTAGGATCACATTATTTTGAAAAAAGTTTCATACAAAAGCTGTAGGGTTCTAAGGGGGACATTCGGTGATGGTCTTGATAGGGACCTTCACTTCGACCTTCAAGGTCATTCGAAGGTCAACCTTAAAAACTCAAATAGGATCCCCTATTCTTAACACCGGAAATGGAGCGGGACATTTTACACAAGATTCAGGTCTAATTATGAATCAAACCATGGTCAATCAAGGTCATTCCATAGAATCACATCATTTTCAAGAAAGTTGATACAAAATTTTGGGATTTCAAGGAACATTATTCGACGAAACCTCAAGTAATGACCTTGATCTTGACATCAAAGTCATTTGTAGGTCGACTTCGAAAAATCGAATTTCAATAGTTGACTACTTTTTGCACCACCCAGGAACAACGACGTGGACGTAGTAGTTTTCTGTTCCCTTTGGGGTGCTGGATTTTAGTTTCCTTGCCTCTTACCATCGAAAATTTTATTTCAACAAAATGGTGCCCGTCAACTTCTATACACCTATTAATGCGCACTTCGAACGATTTCAGACAACTGCGGAGCACATCAGGATTTATTTCGTTGCGAGCGTTGTTAATCCTTTGAATCATGTTTTCACACATAGTTGGCGCTTCATTATAAGCTTTACCCTTTAAGTATTCCCATAAACAAAAATCTGGTGATGGAAGGTCTGGTGATCTGGCAGGTCAATGTACTGGACCTCTTCTTCCGATCCAGCGTCCATTAAATTTGCGGTCCAAGACATCTCCAGCAATATGCGCATTATGTGGTGGGCAACCATCGTGCTGGAACCATATATTCTGTCGTACATCGAGAGTCACATTTTCGAGTGAAAGTGGAAGTTCGTTTTCCAAAAAACCGCGACATTTCGCACTATCCGAATCATGTTCAATGAAATACAGACCGACAAGCTCATCAACAACTATTCCACACCAAACGTTGATAAACCCTCGACGCTGACGCTCTACTTGACGTAACCAAAGTGGGTTCTCAATACTGTAGTAGTGCATATTATGCTTATTAACCGTATCATGATTCGTGAAACTGGATTCATCAGGAAAGAGTACTTTGCTGAAAAAATTAGCATCTAATTGAATTTGTTGACAGGCCCATTGATAAAAGATTACTCGATTCTGAAAATCATCACCAAGCAGTTGTTGATGAAGAGAAATGTGATAAGGATGGTATTTATGACGTCACATTATCCTGCCTACACTAGATTGTGTGATTCCGGAATCACTGCTGATTTCTCGAGTACTAACTTGAGGGTTTTCATTTATTGCAGCTAGTACTGCAACCTCATTGTCAGGTCAAGTAACCGTGTTTCCACGGTTCTTTTTTTTTTGTACACTTCCTTCAGTAACGAGTTGGTCAACAACGCGGTAAAAAGAGGCGCGTGATCGCACGTAGTCGGGAAAACGTTCCGCATACAGTATGATAGCATTATCGATATTTTTAGTACATTCTTCATAAATGAGGATTATCTCTATTTTTTCTTCTAGAGACATAGCCAACATTATAGAGAAAAAGTTGAGTTATTGGGTTATTGAGATATGCAGGAAGAGAGGATATTATCAGTGCGATGAGGAAGAATACACTGAGAAATGTCATTTACTGGGTAAGCCGAGCTTAGGATTCTGTGCGTTGTACTACTATTCGAAAATTCTGGTTGAAAGTAATTGATTTTGGGGATTTTGATGATAGTGAAGATGACAGCGAGGTGAAAGAAGAAGAAGATAAAAGTTTATTCGAATTAATGCAAACTTGAAGGGTTGCGAAAATGTGACAAAAAAAGGTGTTGTTGAATGGGTTACAGCAGATGATTTAGAAGAAGAAATGAGTATTGAAGAAATAACGAATGCCCTTTAGGAAACCGAAAAATCAGATGACGATAATGAAGTGATGGTTGAACAGCCTTCTACTAAAATTTCTCATCAAGGAGGATTTGCTTCTTTGGAGAAAGCTTTGAGGTATATCGAACAACAACCAGAGGCAACCCCAGCGGATTTGGTTCTTCTTAATAGATGAAGACACATTGCAGTGAGAAAAAGAAGTTGCACGGTACGTCGGATAACCGGATAGTTAGGCCTGAATCTTATGTAAAACTTCCCGTCCTTTCCATTTCTGGTGTCAAAAGTAGGGGATCCCATTTGAGTTTTCAAGGTTGACCTTCCAATGACATTAAAGGTAAAGGTTGAGGTCATTTTCAAGGTCACTACCAAATGTCCCCCGTGGAACCTTACATCTTTTGTATGATACTTTTTTCGAAATGATGTGACCCTAAAAAGTTATTTTTTTATTTATTTATAATATATATATATTACGTTGTCTCAAGGTAAATGACTCGGCCGGTATATATATCTTTTTACGAGATATTGATTGCCATGTACACCGTAGCTAATGATATAGAAAACAAATTTTATTCGTATATGTATATGAATATTAATATATTAATATATTTTCGACAAAAAAAAATCCCGGCGAAAGTGACAATTATTCTGCAAATATCACAAATATTTTCATTGTTATTATTTGATAAAAATTTATTTCTTGCTCATCATAAATTATGGTATTCAATGGTTTAAAATGAAGAGGATCAGAAAAAATATATATATTGAAATATCTTATAATGACAATTATTCTATTTTATTATATTTTTCCAATGGTGTAGTTTGAATTCACAAGTAGAGTAAAACAAATCCATCGATTTCATATTTTCATAATTATTGAAACCATTGAAACATCTAGAGCAACCCGAGTACTTTTTCGTATGTATAGACATGATTGCAATCTGTTTTTCTCATTTTCGGGGGAAATCAATCCCACGGGATGGATGTTAAATATTCTACAATATAATCATGACTCAAACATGCCTTATAATTCGGGTAGATATAAAAACATCTCTCGAAATCTCGAACGTTACTGAAAAAGAAGAAAAAAGAAAAAAAGAAGAACATATTTTTAATAATCAGTTGTTAAATTATTTAGAATGAATGATTGATAAAATATGAGAAGTCTACTGAGAGTTTCACTTTAACAGTCGGTGAGACGAAGATTCGGTGTGGATCTTTTTTTTTTGTATGTCGAGAGTGTCAATCCCTTCAAGTTGATAATTTTCACTTACTTCGTAAGCAATAGTCATTGTTATAGGCTGTCACGCATCTGTGATCTTTATTAGAGCAACTTCCATCACTATCGCACCCTACATTTTATAATGGAAGAAAAATAAACAAATGAATAATTATTTGGCAAATGAATTATTGTAAATGATACGCGAACATATACTTTAAAATATATAACGGATCAAAAAATATTTTTGTGATTGATTATTATTCAATTCACTTAGCCAACGGATAACTGCACATAACGGTAAAATGTGAACATAATTGATTATGGTAAATAAAAAAAATGAAATGTATTTTTTGAAACAAAAAAAAAACTAACGAACAACTACATATCATACACATCATACAATGAAAAAAAGTTCTATAGATAACGAATTATTCGAAGACTATTTCATGATCTACAGTTTTTATAATAACTGCTATCAACCCTCGATCAATATTGCATGAGATTTTTCCGGCGTATGACCTTCAAGATCTGACAACACCCGTACAATATCAAAGCTAATCTTTAACATATTTCTATGATAAGATAACAATGGTGCATATGAAAATTTCGAGTACTATATATTTTTCAAAAGATAAGACCTGAAATTATTGGGCTTAATGGGCAACGCCACTTATTCATACAAATTATATAAATATATATAAATATTCTGCATGCATCACATTTCATTATAACGACATGAGAAATGCAATGAAATTTTTATACATAAGGAAATTAATTTTGTTTACACATTATAGCGTGATAACTTTGTTAATTGTTAGTTAATTTTTTCTGTTTTTTTTTTCGTAAAATAAATAAATATTAGTACGTAGTTAGTGAAACTAAGGAAGGAACAAATTGAATACATCTAAATGTGAAATAATATATTTTCGATAAAATAATGTCTCGGCGAACGTGACAATTATTCCGCAGATATCACAAATATTTTCATCGTTATTATTTGATGTACATTATTTTCTTACTCATCATCACGAAAATAGAACACTGTTGAAATCATTGGTTTTTTTTTCTATATTTATCAATTGGTTATCCATATAACATTAATGATAATCTCGAAAAATTCCCAATTATGTTAGTGTTAATGAGATTTTAATTGTACCTCAATAAACTCCAGTAATATATAAGAGCACACGCATCGCCACTCTCAGTATGAAAGTAACGTTCTGTAGTAACATAGTATCACAAATCTTCAAATCAATTGTTCGATTGAAAAAAAACAAAAAAGAAACAATGAAGTTCCAGAATAAATTATTGACTGCAACTGCAATATGTTATTATATGTTGTTGTTTTTACAACCAGCTGATGTAAGTTTTCTACTGTTTTTTTTTTGCTTGTTTCAAAGAATACATTTCATTTTTTTTATTTACAATAATCAATTATGTTTACATGTTACAGTCGTATGCTACCCGTGGGCATAGTGAGTTGAATAATAATAAATAAAAAAAAAATTTTTTCATCCATTATATATTTTGAATTATTTGAAAATTGATTCTTACTTTTTTCCTTTCTTCTGTTTAGAAACTGTTTCCAGGCACAATCACCGTGAACGTACGTAATTTCACTGTCAATTAATCAATGATATAATTGCATGAAAATATATAATCGTGTATCATTTACAATTATTCATTCATCAAATATTTATTTATAATACATTTGTTCATTTTTATTTCATTATAAAATGTAGACTGCATGACTGATGAAACTTGCCCTAATTCAGCGGATGACATATGCATCGTGCGTGGTTTCGAAAGAGAAATAAGTTACTTTTGTAGACCAAGTAAGTAGAAATTATCAACTTGGAGAGATTGACACTCTCGAGATACAAAAAAAAAAATCCACACCACATTTGTATCTCACCGTCTCTTATGGTGAAACTCCCAGTAGACTCTTGATATTTTTTCTGTCATTTATTTTAACCAGTTTGAAAAATAATTGTTAAGTATATGTCCTTCGTTTTTTCTTTTTTTTTTTTTCAAATAAAAAGAGGGCAACAAGTGTGAACGCGTATGTAAATTCATTGTCAATCAAACAATTATAAAATTATAATTGCATGGAAATATCTGTTCGTGTATGATTTACAATAATTAATTTATCAAATATTTATCAATTGTTCATTTTTTTATTTTTGTTTCATTATAAACAGAAGATTGCAGTCGTCTTAAACAGTGCCCTGAAGCGCCAAGACCAACTTGCAGGGTCAATATGATCCCAACTAGTGAAAAAGGCTATTGCCAACCAAGTGAGTAAAAATTATCAACTTGGAGAGAATGACACTCTTGACATACAACAAAAAAAGATTCACATTACATCTGTGTCTCACCGACTCTTGTGGTGAAACTCCCAGTGGACTCTTGATATTTGTTCCATCATTTATTTCAACCAGTTTGTAAATAAATTCATTGTCAATCAAACAATTATATAATTATAATTGCATGGAAATGTATGTTCGTGTGTCATTTACAACTATTCATTCATCAAATCCTTATTAATTATTGATCTGTTTATTTTTATTTTATTATAAAATATAGGCTGCAACAGTGATCGAAGGTGCTCCAATAAAAATCATAGATGCGTGCAGCACTATGGTGACGATCTTCTGAAATTTTGCGTACCAAGTAAGTAAAAATTATCAACTTGGGGATATTGACACTCTCGACATACAAAAGATTCACATCAAATTTTTGTCTCACTGACTGTTAATGTAAAACTTTCAGTGGACTTTTTATATTTTATCAATCATTCATTCTTAACAATTTAATAACTGATTATCAAACATATGTTCTTCTTCTTTTTTTTTTTCTTTTTTAGTGACAGACGAGGATTGGAATAAATTACCTGGTAAGTAAATTCATTGATAATTGTGATAACAAAAACAATATAGAAATAAATCACCACACATTTTTCATCAATTATTTCCCTGCTCGTTGTCATTCTGAAATTCAGAGTTCTACAGTGATAATAATTAACTGATTGAGTTACATAATCGTGACAACTTGAAAATCTACATTTATGTACCATTTGCAGCAAACAACTTGACAAATATTGATTAATTCTTTGTTTCTTCTTTTTTTTCTCTCATTTCAACAATTAGAGTGTAATCGTGGGTCCTGCGACTATAGGTTTATCTGTCTCAACGATCACGGTACCAATTCGGAGTATTGTTTAAAATGATGATATTTCAGCCCGTTCTTCATGAATCTCGTGGGATTGATATCTCCTGAAAAAGCGAGAAACAGATTGTAATTATGTCCATACACAGGACAGAACACTCGGTGAATTCTAGATGTTCTAATCGTCTCAATAATCATGAATATATAAAATTAATGAATTTGGTTTTCTCCATTTGTGGATTTCAACTACGATATTGTAGCGATATAATAAAATAGAAAAATTGTCATAATAAGATATTTCAATAGATTTTTGTTTTCTTATCCTTTTCATTTTAAACCATTAGATACCATAATTTATGTGTGATACATAAAATAATACGAATTAATCTACTTATATGATTAGTTCTTAACATGATAATGTATTATTATTTTTTTGTTTGTCAAAGTGAAAAATTACTCAAGTTCTATGACACAATGACATCCATTTTCACCGTATTCAACTAAATATAATGTCAATAATAATCTTAATACGTATCAGACGTTATCAATTTTCAAAGTAATGAAATTCAGCATAGAAAATAATTTGGATGGGTATCTTTAATTGTAAAGTAATATATTTTATGAATCGATTAATGTTATGCCTGAGGCATGACAATTCTTCAGTATATACTACTTACAAATACTTTATTATCATGGTATTTCCATTTTTGAAAATTGTATAATTCTTGAGGCATTTTAAAAATTGAAATTTCTCATTATTTTCGTTCTGTACAAACAGATAGCACATCGCCCTCATCAAATTCCCATTATATTTTGCTATTTAACAAAAAAATCCATGTAAATTGATTCCTCGTATTTAATGCATTGAAACATAGTCAAAATTTTCAAACATCTAATATTTTTTTGTTCAATATCAATGACATTGATATTTCATTCCAATAATTATTAAATTTTTTTATTGATTCATTCAAAATGTATAAAACTGTGAGAATGTCGACTATAGCAACCGCGTTACATCCGACAGCTTATTACTCGTCAATAGTCCCTTCCTTATCCTAAATTGGTTATACTTGAAATCTGTTTTGCAACAATTTTATCGATAACATAATTTTCAGTGGGGGGATTTTCACCTCCGAGTTCAGCAGTCATTCTAGCTATTTATATTTTCTGCGTAATTCAAGAAGGAAAAAAAAAACAAAAAAAAAAACAAATAACCAGAAGAATAAAATAATGCGTATTCTTTCATTATCATTTCAGCATTATATATATATGCATACGGGATTATTTATTTTTCGCATTTTCTGAGAAATCAATTTTCTAATAAGTAATTGTAATATATTGTATGAAATAATATGATATACAAGATGACTCAATACATATATTTTATACGTGACTTTTCGAATATATAATTAATTATAATAAATTCAATAATAATGAATTAATTCTTTCATGCACGTGTATATAATACATAATGTGACAGTTAATGGTATATATTTCTATTATCATATTTATAGATACGAATGAATAAACAAAAAATGTAAAAAAAAATTTTATTTGTGATCGATTGATTAACTATTTCACCACATGCATATACATATACATACATGTGTATGTGGATAAATAATTGTGAAGTTCATATTTTCCGAACAGGAATAAGTATTATAAGTAAAAGTATGCGATGCAGGTATCAGATGCAATTGGTAAGAAGGACTTAATCTCTGGCTAATGTTTCTAAACTTCATGGCAATGAGTAAAGTCTTATACATAAACAATAATGCGAAAGAAAGAGAGAGATTTATGTGGGAATATATAAGAATACATATTATGTATAAGTATGAATAAAATTTTATTAATACACGGAGAGAAATATCTGTCAAACATTACCATAAAATACAGAGGAAAAATTACCCCGCAATGGGTATGTCGGGGATATTATTGTATTTGGATCATTATTACTGCGTGTTAGAAACAAATATTACTCATCAGCTGGATAAAAAGTATTGCACAAACTGCATGATAAAAATTACCCCTAGTGTAGAATAAAATAAAAAATTTTCGTGAAAATATTTTATCGAACGTAGATCAAAGTCCTGTCATAATTTTTTCATTGTCACCCATAATTGATGATAAAAATTATTTGATATTTTATAAAATCTATGCAGATTAAAATGAAGAGTCATTAAATATAATTTTCATAATTATACTGGAATAGGTAGTGATTAAAAGGTGGATTGATTGAAATGAATATACACAAAAATAGATATCAATATAAAAAATCATTAATATTTATTCATTGATGTTCTGATGTCATCTCTCACTGTAAATTTTTCGTCTATACTCATTCTTACAATATGTGTTTGTACAAGTTCATATAAATCACACAAATGTAGAATTTCCTGTGTATAATTATTCGTGATAATTTCGTACGATTGTACATGCTCGTTGAGGTACACATCATTCCTTTTTCTTGCAATTTCGCAAATATTTTTTTTATCATAAATTATTATTTCATCATAAGAAGCACAAGAATAATAACACAAGCGTAAGTAACTTATGCATAATATTCATTGCACTTAAAACACGTCTCAACTTATCACAAGTGACCGATTGACTTGACGCGCTAGTGCTATGCATGTGTCAATGCAGTATGGTCAATTTGAAGCGGGCCCGAAATTTTACCAAGATTATCGAATATAAACAATAAATTCTCATGTAAATTGTGGTAAAATTTTCTCCAACTCAGTGGATAATTCATTCAAAGCATCAATAACTTTTGATGTTTTAGTGCGACATTGAAGAAATAGTGTGTTACATGGCAAAAATTTATCATTATAAGAGTCAAGATAGAACATATTGAGAATATAATCTAGTATCATTTGGACAATTTTTAAACATTCCTAGAAATTATCACGCAATATGGTAAAATTTATTTTCAATGACAGAAATTTTTTTGACTGATTCCTCTAAATATTTCAATGAAAATGAATAATATTTTTCATAATAGTGAGATGGCCCGAGCTTACCCTGAATTGTAGGGTAATTTTTAAGAGAAAATTCTCTCCGTGTATCTATATATTTGTGTAAATATTGAGCATTTATATATACTATATGAGCGTATGATGCAAAATTATTTTTACGTGCCCAAGTATATCATTAGCACGCCTAAATTTACTCCAATTATGATATTATAATTTTGTTATTTACATTAATAATATGATGATTTTTGAAATGAATAATTTTTCACCATATAAAATCATTATCCGAGATAGTGATAGTTTCGACAGAGTGTAACATAAAAAAAAATTGATATTCAATAAATAATACCTCAACCACATGACCATGGATCATGCATGAATAAATTTTATTGAATATTCATATAAATAATATTTTTGCATTAGTAAAAAAAATAATATAAATTATGTGTATATTCTTGATATTGGATTTATGTATTTATTCATATATTTCACTATTAGTATTTTTTTCTTTTTTTTTTTTTTCGGTTTTATTAAATGAATCTTTTTCAGAAGCGTGAACAAGAGAACAAAATGTCGCATTTTCTGAACATAAGTATTGTGGGAAAATATAAAAGATCCAGGTATACAGTGTGATTGGTAAAAGGATTCGAACGCTCGACCAATTTTTTCACATTTTATGATAGTGTACAAGTCTAATGCAGATACAGTAATGAGACAGAATGAGGAAGATATATAAATAAATAAAGGGATATATATATACATTGTTTGAGATTGAATTTAAAGTCAATTGAATATAGATGAAGATAGATAAATGTGGACGGTATGTGAGAAGGAATGACCGGGAAAATAATGCGTGGTGTGAAAGCACTTCGCTGTGAACACTGCACAAATATTTTATGTGCAAAATATGAATTACGTTTATTTGATAAAAATTTTTAAATGTTATTGACACTTTATAATGTTGAGTTCAATAGGTTTATGATATAAAGTTAATGAGAGTATGAAATCAACTGATATTCTTGATGAATTGACGAATGTTGAGCGTTGAGATGTGGACTGATAAATTTAATTATTTGATGAATTTACCACCAAAGCGAATATTATTGATCCTCGTTGGAATTCTGAGATTGAGATAAATTACATTGAGTTTAACTGAGATGTGAGATGAGAAAAGCGTTGAGAATGTATGAGAAGATGAAATTGGGTTGAGTGGGTACCACATGTACATAAAAATAATGATATAATCGACACGAGGCATCGATGCATTGTCTCGCGATCAATGCACGCGTCAATCTTTAATGTGCAATTGACCAAAATTGGTCAATTGCGCACTCCCGTCCCGCGTGTAGAGAGCAGTGGTCAAGCAGCCTGGGCATGCAACTTGCACGTCCAGGAAGTGCTGCCACAAATGAGAAATACAATGAATTAGAAAAAACGTTGATTCTTCAACATATATATGACTAAAATTCGTTTCATACTTGTATATGTGCATACATGTATGAATATTGTGGATCTATATATTATATAAATGTATGGCTTACAAATGAGTCTAGATGAACTAGTGCGTCATTATCATTATTTACCAATTGGTTTGATCTATATTCCAACAATAATATATAAGAATATACTGAAGGCACGTCGGTGCGTTTATCAAAATTTTGTAATTTTGATTTAAACAAAAAAAAAAGATGAATAAAAATTTCGAACATTGATTCGCTTAATTTTTTTCTTATGAATTAATTATTAGTATCTATAAATATATAGTTGTCAGAATTTGACTCAAATTTTGTGTCAGGAAATTATGCACCTGAAGCATATAACCAAAATTTATACAGCTTATTGTATATTAATATTTATATATAAAACATATTTTGGTATTTGTAAAAAAAATAAATAAATTGTCCGCTTGTAATAATTTCTGTAGGTGCTCCATGGAGAAATGCGTTTGAAAATAAATAAATATAAAAAAAAAACTTCCGTAGCTGGGATTGAACTCAAACTACCCGCGCATAATGCGTACACTCAAGGCACCAGACCATGAGATATAACTTTGAAAATAATTAAAAATCAAAAAGTTAGTAATATTTTTCCATTCATTAGAGCAAAATGTCAAATAATATTTTTCAATGGATGTGAATAAATATTCTAGATAAAATTATACGTCCCAGGTATACGTTGCGATTAGTAAAAGGGTCTTAATGTCTGGTCAATGTCTCTAATTTTCAAAATAGTGTGCAAATCTTATTCAGAAATAGTGATGGGAAAGAAAAAAAAAATTTATGCAGAAAAACATGAACCATATATAAATCATTTTACCGACAATATCTTAGTCCTCTAGTTCGGAGAACAGCAACAGAAGTGTATTGTCTACCGTCCGAATTTAGCCGAAGCGTGCTGCTCTACGTACATGGCTTGCACTTGTGTGAGTTACTCTCTCTACTCCTGCTGTTTGCTTTTAGCGTCTCAAAACTGACAGAAATAGTAATGGGAAAGAAAGAAAAAAATTTCCGCAGAAAAACATGTATAACAACATATATATTTCAATGTGTGCATGTACGTAGGAATAAAATGTTTTTTATATCTGTATATGTACATATACGTATGAATAACTTAATATTTTTATAGCCCGTATAAACGTATGACACACTATGATTTCTACATTGATTCATTTATTTTTTCTTCACAATCGTGAATGGGAAACGCGAAATAATGTTTGTTTTTCTCATTTGAATAGAAGAATAAAGATGTACATAATAAATTTATTGACAGAAAAAAATATATTTTTCATAATTAATAAAATAAAATTATTTTTTTGTATTAAACATTGAAAAATTCAAATATTTTTGGCGCTCATTCAAGAAAGTGGGTCGGTAAAACCACCTTCTTCATATCATCATGTCGATAAAACTATATATAAATAATTTTACCGACAATATTTTAGCGCTCTAGCCAGTGTGGCCAGATCGGAGACCGAGCAACGAGCAACGCAGAGTGGAGGGGGTAACTCACACAGTCGCAGGCCACGTCCGTGTGAGCAACGCTCTTCGGTTAGCTTCGTGTAGTAGAAGAGAACGGACAATCTATGTCTGTTTCCATTCTCCGAACTAAAACGAAGCCGGATGACGTTGAACGATGTTGATGACGACTCGATGCTTCCTAGAGGGCTAAGAAATTGTCGGTAAAATAATTTGTGTATGGTTCTACCGACATGCTTACATGAAACTAATGGTTTTATCGACTCTTTCATATAAATGACCGCCAAAAATATTCGAATTTTTCAGCATTTAATGCAGAAAAATAATATATATTTTTTAAATCATGTAAAATATATATTTTCAGTTGATCAATTTATATTTTATATTATTTCCCGTTATTTAAATGAGAAAAGGAAGCAATTTATTCATAAATATAAACAAAAATATAGATATATAATTGTTAATCATATATGTAATTTTTATGCGGAAAAAGTTTTTTTTTTATTTACATGCGTAAGGAACGCATATAATTACAATAATTTCATATTCCACATCCATGATTGAAAAATTAATCTATAAAAATATATTCGAGATGTATTGAATGTACATACAATCCATTTATATATTATATATATCGAATCAATTGTCAATGCATAATAATAACGAATTACTTCATCTAAAAACAATTGTGTATCATATATTTATACAGTATATATGAATATACACACATACAAATATAGAGAAAATTCCATCTTTAATCATACATATATATTTGCATATGAATCTTTCTTTTTTATAATTGATTCTGAATAAGACTTGCACACTACAGTGAAGTTTAAACACATGGATGAGACGTCAAGACCCTTTCAGTAATTTCTCCGTATACCTGGAACGTATACTTTTACATACAACAATTATTCATGTTCAGAAAATATAAAATTCATACTCCACTGAAAATGATTATTTGATATTTTTGTGTATTAAATGGAAAAATATTACTTGTAAATTTTAAATCATTTACAAAAACATATTTCAGGGTTTTGTACCTTAAATGAATGCATTCTACAACATATACTTTTATACAACATCATCATATGTGGACAATTTTTTCATTGTCATTATAAATACCAAAATATGCTTGTTATATAAATATTATTATTATTACTACTATTATTATTATTATTAATTTTTTTTTTTTTTCAAATTTAGGTAGAAGTAACCGGCAAACAATAATAAAAGTGACGCACTACGTCATCTAGGAACTATTATGGACCATACATTTATATAATATATACAAATACACAATATTCATACATATATAAATTCATTCATACTTGTATATATCTTCCTTTTCACAGTTCTATATCTTTCTCTTTCTTTTTCATTGCCGTTACTGCATACAGACTTGTACATTTCCATATCATGAACATTAGGACCCTTTCACCAATTGCACTGTTTACCTGGATCTTAACTTTTTCGACAATATTCATTCTCGTTCGGAAAATATGAAATTTTGTTTCGTCGTTCATGTGTCTAGAAAAGATTCAATTGATGAAATATTAATAGATAAATGAATAAATTAATTAATTAATCAATTTATGAAGCGTCAAATAAACATATAAAGAATTTATATTTATTCTTATTATTAATATTAAAATGCGCTTCACATGTAATTATATATTTACATATTATATCTATATCTGTGGCCTTGTGGTTAAGTCAATTGTTTTCTACGCTAAAAGCTGGGGTTCGGTCTCCGGCGTCTTTTTTTTTTTTTTTTTTTTTTTTCTCATATATATTGAAAATATTTTTTTTGTATCACATTTTCATAAATCATTACTCGATACTCTACCAAACGAATATTCGTGCATACATTCATATTTACAAATATGTAAAAGAATTCATTCGTACTTATATATATATATATATATATTCTTTCTCTTTTCTTCTTATTGCTGTATCTGTAAAAAGCCTGCATTCTATCATAAAATGTAGAAACATTAGCCGGCCCGTAAAACGTTTTCTTCGTCCATCGTATACCTAGATCGAACAGATTAACCTACCATCTTTACCCACCCGAGTAAAGATTTTTCGTCTTTCCGCACGCCCAAAACACGCCTGATGCGCGCCCAAATTTGTTTACTTAACGCGCCCAAAACGCGCCCAAAGCACGCCCGAATTCACATTTTCGGGCGTGCTTTGGGCGCGCATCGGGCGCGTTTTGGGCGTGCGGAAAGACGAAAAATTTTCACTCGGGAAAGAACTAAAATATTTTTACTCGAGTCGGCTTCATATTTCTAACCTTGTAAAGCAAATCAGCAAAATTTGAAAAAAAAAAACGTTTGTACACACTTAATTATGGATTGTAAGTGTGTAATTTTGTCGCGTAATTGATTGCTAATAATTTTACATCAGATTATTTAAATCATTAGTTAAGGGTTATATATATTATGTTCCAAACCTGAAAGATAATTGAAAATTAATTATTAAACATTAAAGCATAAGTATGAAAAAATAGAATATTCGATGGGAAGGACTCGAACCTGGAACCTTGGACAGCATAATTTGTAGACTGGCACGCTAGCCATCACGCCACTCAGCTATTTACAAATAAAATTGTAAATAGTAAACTGTAATTCACTAAGGCATATCATGTACACTTATTTACACTTACACTTACACTTACACACACACACACACCTGCGCATATATACAAATGCCAACACAATAATTAAAAAAAAAATTTATTAAATATTAAATATATAAATAAACAAATAATTAATAAATATTAAATATATTGAAAAATTTATGAAATAAAGATGAAATAAAATAAATAATGAATTGATTAATCAAAAATAAATGAATAAATATTAAATATTTCAAAAAAATTTATTCAATATTAAATAAATAAATAAATGAATAAACATAAAATATATTTTAAAAAATTTATAAAATAAAAATGAAATAAACTAAATAGTAAATAGATAAATTAAAAATAAATGAATGAATAATGAATATATTAAAAAAATTAATATATAAACAAAAAAAACCAATTAATCTGAGAGAAATAGAATAAATATATTTAGATATAATTTCAATCAGTATATTGGTAATAATTATAATTGTGAATAAAAATAAGTGAATTAATGAACGAATGAAAATAACACAATTATATTGATGAACGATTATATAATAAACCCACTAATTATCATTCTATTCATAATAATATCATTTAAACGAAAACAAAATGTTCAATGTGTTTTCATTTATAAAAAAATGAATTATTTACTGAGTAAACTTAGAAATTTCTATTTCATCAAATTCATCTATGTTCCGATATCTTGTCAAAATTTTTCTAAGTTCGTGAACGATTATTATTATGGTTTTTTTGTGATCTTTTATGACACCCGATCGGTTAAATCCTTCCGAAAATGCAATAAACAGATCATAACGCCATTTCAACGTTTGAAAATTTATATCTATATGCTGACAATTGACATTCACCACTGCAAAATTCTTGTTGAGTATTTCGGGTAATAAAACGAACCCTCATAAAAAGATTAGGATGGTGTGCAGTTCGGGCGCTTCTCGAATTTGGGCGCGTTTTGGGCGTGCATATTTACACTTGAGATTAACAAAATACTTTTGGGCGCGTATTGGGCTTGTATCGGGCGCTTCTTGAATTTCGGGCGTGCTTTGGGCGCGTTTTGGGCGCGTATATTTTTACTCGGGGCATTTATGAAAATTATGAATTTCACACTATTTGAAAAATATTATTGTACTAGTCAATGACGCTTCAGGATGCGACATAAAAAATTTTTTCTTCAATATATAACATGAAAAAAAAACTGGCTCATAAGATCGAACCCAATCTCACTACACGAAAATATATATAAATATAATAATTTTTTTATAGTAGTAATAATTACTGTTATACGTTTTTTTCACGAAAAGAGAAATGCTTCGACCCCATCGATTGTATCAGATTCTATGGCATGGAAAATAATGACGACGCATAATATCATCTCATCAGAATTTTGAATCATACATTTATATAATATATGCAAATACAACATATTTAAACAAGTATCTACTGTTATGCCGTAGGTATACTCAAGAAATTCTTCTGATCCTTTTTCAATATTGATGAATATATTTCCACTTTATTTATCACTTTTAACTCATTCACTAATACAATAAAGTAATTATTATTTCATAACGTTGTATTCAACTCCACTGATCAAAGACGACTGAATAACAGGTAAGTAATATTATATAAAGTAGTGCTCTTCTTCTACTATCATGCTTTTTTGCAACTACTCCCTAATGTGTGACGCGTCTGCTATCAACGTAAGTTTCGCTGACCAAAGACGATTCTCACGGTTACTCTTTTTTGCAACGTTTTACAATTGTTATCAGCGTGAGATTCGCTGACAGCAGGTGACTTTCGCTCAATGTTGCTTATAAATATAATATGATGTATGGGGGCATAACACTACATATAAAGGGTGTTTTTTTTAGAGGTATAGAACTTTGAAATGGAATAAAACAAGGATGAATTTTTAAAATTGACATGAAATTGACTTTATTCAAAAGATAATCTTTTGGCATTATAATTTAAATATAATTTCTGGCATATGACCGCTACGGCTGGCTCGGACATAATCTAATCTGGAGGTCCAATTTTCAATCACTTTTTCCAACATTTGTGGCCGTGTATCGGCAATAACGCGGCGAATGTTGTCCTCCAAGTGGTTGATCGTTTCGGGCTTATCGGCGTGGACTAGCGACTTCACATATCTCCACAGAAAATAGTCTAGCGGCATTAAATCGCACGATCTTGGAAGTCAATTCACGGGTCCGGAACGTGAAATTATGCGGTTACCAAACGTTTCCTTCAGTAAATCAATTGTGACACGAGCTGTGTGACATGTTGCGCCGTCTTGTTGAAACCACAGCTGCTGCACATCATGGTTGTTCAATTGAGGAACGAAAAAGTCAGTAATCATGGCTCTATAGCGGTCACTATTGACTGTAACGTTCTGGCAAGCATTGTTTTTAAAGAAGTACAGACCAATGATTCCACCAACCCATAAAACACACCAAACAGTCAGTTTTTCTGGATGTAACGGTGTCTCAACATACACTTGAGGATTATCTTCACTCCAAATACGGTAGTTTTGTTTATTGACGTAGCCATTCAACCAAAAGTGAGCTTCGTCGCTAAACAAAATTCTCTTACGAAAATCGGGATCAACGGTAATCTTGTTTTGTTATTAGTAGGAAAAAAAATTCCTTCGTGTATATGTATATATATTATTATATCCTGTTATATTATTGTATAATAATATAAATGTCATTAATATTTTATATAAATACCCCAGATGAAAAATTTGGATATTTTGTATACAATATAGCTCTGCAAAACAGCTTTGCTCAGTGCCATTAGCAGAGGTTATCAACGCTTCTGTATTTTTATGGTTGCTCTGGATATAACGTTATATCCAGAGGTTATAAACGCATTTGTATATACTCAGGAGCATATAATTTACATACGTGTTTCGATATGTAACGTTGTCAAAATTATTAATTATATGAAAATAACGTATAGTAAAAAGAATTCAAAAAAATTTATTAATATACCTATATTAGGGCAAGTACAGTTATTGCAATGAATGGATATTTGTGCTGTTGTACAATTTATATAGCTGAAATTTATGAAGATATATTTAACATGATAATATTAAGGACATACATTTATTATCTAAACCAGGTATCTGGAAATAAAGAAAATCTTACATTAAATACAATTTGAAAAAATTTTTCACTTGCGACGGGATCCGAACACTGGAACCTCTGGTGATGAAGCATGAACGCTACCGCTGAGCTGCCAAGACATAGTGTAGAAAATGTTTTTATTTTTACTTCATTCAGAATGGTATGAAAATTTTTTGAAAATTATCCGGACGATGCAGTCTATGAATTACTTCATAAGCTTAATAACCCACGAGAAAAATATGAATCTCATATCATCTCATCAAAACTACGTGCCATTGGTATTCTCAATGAAAAAACACAAATTCATCCGATAGTCTTGAATGCAATAAATACATTAAATATTGGTGGAACAAATATTTGTATTTTCAATCGTTTAATAAAATCTGGAATACTACATACATTAGAATCATATCACAGAATCACAAAAAGCGACTCATCATACATACAATATTATTATAATGCTGTCAAGAAATTTGGATTTATACATTGTTATATTTAAATATCTGATTGTGCATGTGAATCATATTGCAAAGATAGTTGTATAGTGAAATACTCTTCTGTTCTAAAAAAATGTAATGTTATACCAAAATTTAGTGTAGAAAATATTAATTTCACTCGTATATATGAATGTACACTAACAAATGATATAAATATAATTGATGTCAATACATTTTCATTTATTTATAAAAAAATGGATTATTTATTGAGTAAACTGAGAAATTTTTATTTCATCAAATTTATCTATGTTCCGATATCTTGTCAAAATTTTTCTAAGTTCGTGAACGATTATTATTATATTTTTTTTTGATGATCTTTTATGACACCCGATCGGTTAAATCCTTCCGAAAAAGGTTTCGAACGCTCAGCACAGGTCATAACGCCAGATCAACGCATTTAGACTTGCGATCAGAGGTTTTCAACGCTCATCAACGGTCATAACGCCATTTCAACGCTCGAAAATTTCATCTCGGGAATATACAAAAAAATATAAGAATAAGAAGAAAAGAAAACATAATATAAATTAATAATTATAAATTGGAATCAATTATATTTGAATGATGTTTTCATGACGAATGTAAAACTGCATTCTAAACTTTGTCGATCACTTCCTATATAAAGCATTAATTGGTGCAACCATCATGCATGATGATGTGCAATATTTAATATAAACATACATGTATGCATGCAAATTATACATTATATATGTTTATAAATGAATGATTCATCAACAAAATAATACAAAAAAATCAACCAAATATCATAAACAAAATAGACGAAAGAAAACAAAATAAACAAAAAAAGTTGTAACCTGGAAACGGGTATCTATCACGTATAAATGTTAGATCATTATAATACGTTCCAATGTTCAAAGTGATATACAAATATAAAAAAATCCAAAATATTGCAATAATGAAATTTGATTAAAGCTGCAATATATATATATATTTATTCAATTCAAATCAAATTATTTTAATCACAATTGATAATTCAATGAAAAAAGTATTATTATTATTATGATCCATCGGGACAATCAGATCCCATTTACACGAAGAAATTTTTTTTGGTTAGTTTCGGTTTTTTTTTCGTCATATTAGATTTAAAAAATATTTTTTTCCATGTCACATTCTGTCAAATCATTACTTGATACTGTACCAAGTTATGATTTGACAGAATGTGAGATAAAAAAAATATTTTTAATATATAATATAAGAAAAAAAAAAAAAAATGACGTCTGGGATCGAACACAGACTCTTCGCGTGAAAATCATATCACTCAACCACACAGCCACAGTTCATGTAGTAATAATAATAAATAATAATATATAAATCGCATTTTTATATTAATAATATAAATAAATATAAATTCTTTATATGTTTACTTGACACTTCATCAATTGATTGATTAATTAATTTATTCATTTATCTATTAATATTTCATCACTTGAATCTTTTCTAGACACATGAACGACAAAACAAAATTTCATATTTTCCGAACGAGAATGAAAATTGTCGAAAAAGTTAAGATCCAGGTATACAGTGCAATTGGTAAAAGGGTCCGAATGCTCATTAAATGGAAGTGTACAAGTCTTTATTTAATAACGACAATGAAAAAGAAAGAGAAAAATATAGAACTGTGAAAAGGGAGATATATACAAGTATGAATGAATTTTCTTACATATTTGTATGTATGAATATATGTATGAATATTGTGTATTTGTATATATTATATAAATGTATGGTCCCTAATAGTTTCTAGATGACGTAGTGCGTCACCATTATTATTATTTGCCGGTTACTTCGACTTAAATTTGAAAAAAAAAAAAAAAGTAAATAAATAAATAAATAATAATGATAATAACATTCATATAACAAGCATATTTTGGTATTTATATTGAAAATAAACAAATTGTCCACATATATGATGATGTTCCATAAAAGTATATGTTGTAGAATGCATTCATTTAAGGTACAAAACCATGAAATATGTTTTTGTAAATGATTTTGAATTTACAACTAATATTTTTCCATTTAATACAGAAAAATATCAAATAATCATTTTCAATGGAGTATGAATTTTATATTTTCTGAACATGAATAATTGTTGTATGTATAAGTATATGTTCCAGGTATACGGAGAAATTAGTGAAAGGGTCTTGACGCCTCATCCATGTGTTTAAACTTCACTGTTATTTAAGTAGTGTGCAAGTCTTATTCAGAATCAATTATAAAAAAGAAAGAGAAAGATACATATGCAAATATATATGTATGATTAAAAATGGAATTCTCTCTATATTTGTATGTGTGTATATTCGTATATACTGTATAAATATATGATAAACAATTGTTTTCACGTGAAGTAATACGTTATTGTTATGCATTGACAATTGATTCGATATATCTTTATATATAAAATTCGACCGTCAGAACCTTTGTAATCATACTCCTCCTAAACGGCTGGACCGATTTTGATGAAAATTTTTTTGTTGTGTTCCTCTGAGCTCGAGGATGGTTTAGATTCACAATTCAGTCCACTGGAATATGTTTATCCCATTTTTTTAACAATTTTAAGAGAAAAATTTGTATTTTTTTGAGATAACTGAAAAACTACTGGACCGATTTCAGAAATTTTTTCACCCTCAGAAAGCTATATCATCCCCGAGTGACAGGATATATTTTCCACTAGAAAATTCCGAAGATAAGTAGTACAACTTAAAAAATGTAAAAAAATCAGGAATTATCAGCTATTGTCGCGAACGCTGCAAAAACCGTAAGACGTGCATCGAAACAATGCATGACGAAAATGTACCTCTTTAATAGTTCTACAAAAAAGTCCGCGACAGCATATGTCTATCTTTCAAGGTTAACATACCATTACCCTTTTATTATAATCAAATTTTTGCCAAAATAAAGCATTATTTCAAAGGGTGTTTTTATGAATATGGTGTTGATTCTCATCCGAATAAATACGTTCTCCATCACAAGTATTTAATTTAGTACAAAATTGCCCTTTATATCATTCGATTTCAATAAACATTCCAGAAGATATCGCAGGTTGAAGATAAAGCCGTAAAAAATAATTCTGCAGTGCTTGACGACGGCAACCCAAAATATTTTTTCCAAGATCAGACAGCGCTGCGATCGAAGTATCCCGATAGTAGGTGCTGCGATCAGTAGACGCTAGAGTAGATTCAGCAATGTTTTGTTTTTGTGTCATAGACAACTGGCTTTGTGTTATTCACTCTGTTTCTGTTATAAAGTTCTAGCTAAATTTATATTTTTATTCAATTGTAATGACGTTTGATAGTATAATAACGTCTCAGTAAAAATTTTCATCTGATGGTCCTTCCAATAAACTTTCAAATTTGAGATACCTATATCACATGTGTACAGGACAACGTCTGTCGGGACCGCTAGTATATTATATACATGGATTGCATGTATATTCAACACATCTCGAATATATTTTCATAGATCAATTTTTCAATAACGAATGTGGAATATGAAATTATTGTAATTATATGCGTTCCTTTCGCATGTAAAACAAAAAAAAACTTTTTCCGCATAAAAGTTATATATATGATTAACAATTATTCATCTATATTTGTGTTAATATTTATAAATAAATTGCTTCCTTTTTTCATTCAAATGGAGGGAAATAATATAAAATATAAATTGATCAACTGAAAATATATATTTTACATGATTTAAAAAATATATATTATTTTTCTGCATTAAATGCTGAAAAATTCGAATATTTTTGGCGGTCATTTATATGAAAGAGTCGATAAAATCATTAGTTTCATGTAAGCATGTCGGTAAAACCATACACAAATTATTTTACCGACAATTTCTTAGCCCTCTAGGAAGCAACGAGTCAGCATCGACATCGTTCAACGTCGTTTGGCTTCGTTTTAGTTCGGAGAATGGAGACAGACATAAATTGTCCGCTTTTTTCTACTACACGAAGCTAGCCGAAGCGCGCTGCCTACATGTACGTAGCCTGCACTTGTGTAGGTATCCCCTCCACTCAATTTCATGTTGCTTGTTATGTTGCCAGCGTCTCATTTCTGGCACCACTGCTTAAAACTGACATCACTGATGCCATTTGTCGTTGACTCCCACTGTAGCAATTATTATTGAAGCATTGAATGCAGAAATACTGAAATGTTTGAAGTATATAAATGTGATTAAAGTTAATAAAAGTGATCAATCACTGTGAAAGTTGATGCACGTAACGTACCTGTGACCACCAAATGTGACAAAAAAATCGCTGAGACGTAATCATCGAACAATTTGACGAACTTCACACACAATATCGCTGAGATAACGCCACGTGTAGCAAGCCGTATACGCAGGTGCCCATTCATTGCCTCCACATAAAAAATTTATCTACAGTAGTCATCTCTATATGTTAAGTAATTCATATCATTCAATTTAGTACCATTATTTGTAGTTGAATATAATAAACAATTATTATAGGGTGGACAAGTTGGCGCACCCACGTTGTTGTGTATCATTCGTACACTATTGTTTGAGATACTGTGCTATATACCGGTCGACACTGTTCTCCCACCCCTTTGCTCGGAATAGCGTGGTCATGAAAACCGGCCATTTTGAGAAAGCCACGAGGTAGGATTATATACTTTTTCTTGCTCATGCGAATTATATAATTTTGTATTTTCCACATATGAATACTTTATTTTATGAATATTAATATTTAAAGATATATTATTTTTGTTTATAATTATCATTGATAGAGTAAGATAAATAATAGGTGGTGATGAATCATTCCGTTTGATTGTCGGATGTTGAAAATTATTACTGTTCAATCATCACTCACTGCATTCTTATTAATTATACAAAGTTAATGTTAAATATTTGATCTAAATATTGATTCCACAAAAGTTCACTCAAAATACGTTATTATTTTATCAATCAAAGGAACTTATGATTTCTTTTTTATTTTAAAGTACGACTATTATTGTTTTGAACCACTATTTCAATTATTATTTTTTGTTAAATTAGTAATAATAATAATTATCATTATTCCATTCAACGTGGTCAGTTAATATTAATAAATTAAAGAGTTATTTAATATCAAAATTGACATTAACTTATTTTGTATAATAATAAATAAAAAAATAGTAACTTGTTTATTTACTCAATTTCGTTCTTGTGTTTTCCATGATTTGCTATAAATTTTCCATAAGTATGAATATAATCAGGGTGGCATTTCGTATTCCATCAGCAAAGATAGTGGAAATAAAATCATTTCAACCAATTATCTGACGTGAAGATAAAAAAGGGACTATCTTTAATCATTTTGATTTTCTGAACTGGAAAATTGTAACAAATGGCATCTCCCGTAAAGGAGTGCTATCTAAAACTCGAGTTATTAGAGAAAGATTCAATTAAGTAATTATTGAATTGAAAGATATTGAGTTTATTGAATCAATATTGAGCAGAAAAACAAGATTGAGAAAAGGGAAAAACTTCTGTTAAGAATGGCGTTAAAAATTGGTATCATTTAATTGAATCTATTACAAAGGTGCGCCAATTTGAAATATTGTATTCTGTAATCCTATTAAGTGCCTAATTATTATTGTATAATTTGGCGTATTGTGTGGTAGATTGATTGTACCGTAATTCTTCATTCAGAATATTGGTAATAATATTAAGTAAGAATTTACATCACAACCGTCCGAACATAATCAAGTAAAATTAGGGTTCGGTGATCGCACCTAAGTAGTAGTTTAGATTTAAAAAATATAATGAGCTTTGAAGTAATTGGAATAATTATGGAAAATTTGGGGGTATATTCAAGTAAAGTTGATTATATTGAACTTATTGGATCTATTGATGAAAAAATTGCGAAATGCCGGCTTTGAAGAGTAGTGAAATAGCTAATAAAAAAGAGAAATTAGTAATGGAATTTGTACATCGAAAAAAATCAAAGAATAAACATGATAACAGGGAAAATGCAAATTTTCTGGACAAAAAACGGGTTAGTAGAAAATCGAATACGTCGGGCAAAAAAAAGAGTCCCACAACACAGAATGATCCAAACCAAGGCACATCGGCAGAAGATGAGAACGATTCAGAAAATAGGAATTCCACCTCGGACAAATCGGATGGGACATCTGTTACATTAGAAAGTTTATGTGTTGGCGCAAAAGGCACAAACGTTCACACTGATAACAGAATTCCGAGCATCAGCGTGTTTGAATTATTAAGCGTAATCGATAGGCACCCAGTAGAGAATAGAAATTTTGTCCGAATAATAATACAGGGTAGAAAATTTAAAGCATTGTTGGATTCAGGTGCTACACGCACTTCTGCCATCAGTAGGATTTTCAATTCATTAGATGAGTATCTGATCCCAACTACAGGAGCAATGAAACTTGCTGATGGAAAATTTGTGGAAGTCATAGGATATGTGACAGCAGAGTTTGCTTGCTCTGATGTTAAATGTGTCATTCCAATCCGAATAACTCCATCCATTGATTATGACATGGTCATAGGAATGGATCTTTTGACAAAATTGGGAGTCACTATAGATAACGGACATAGAGTGTGGAAAATTCGCAATGGAACGGAAAAACCATTCTGGTCAGGTGACGAAAATTGCAAAAGAATCCCTAGCCTATCCGTTACTCCTCTGAGGTTTGAAAGATCCATGACAGTAGACATGGTGAAGTCACAACCATTGTCTTCAGGATCGTTACACATTAAAGCTCTCCCTTCAGAAGATATTCAGGCTATGAGACAGTTGTTAAAAGACCTAATACCCCCTTTTCCGGAAAAAATTAAAACAACCCCTTTACTCAAGCATAGCATAGATGTGCAAGGACACCCGCCTATTCGACAGGAAACTAGACCGTATGATCTGGAGATATTAAAAATTGCCCAGCAGGAGGTGGACAAAATGCTAGCAGAAGACACGATTGAGCCATCTCAAAGTCCCTGGTGCAGCTGGCCCGTCTTGCAAAGAAAGTCTGATGGGAAATATTGCTTTTATGTAGATTTTCGGAAACTTAACGAAATAACCAAGCATGACTCAGTACCCATGCAAGACTTAGGAAAGTTGCTGGATAATGAACGAGGAGGAGTCGTCATTTCGAAGATAAATCTGAGTCAAGCATTCATTCACATAGAATTAAATGAAGCAAGTAAAAAAAAAACTGCTTTCGCTGTCCCAGGTAAGGGATTATACCAATTCAAAAGAATGCCTTATGGTTTACGAAACAGTACAGCTTCTTTTCAAAGGTTGATGAATTTAGTAATACCGGTAGAATGGACTAGTAACGTCCGCAAATACGTTAATGATTTAGTAATTTTTACTAAAACTTTGGGCGAAAATATAGCGTGGATCAAACGGGTAGTAGACAAGTTGACACAAGTAAACCTTTCAATAAATCCAGACAAATGTGAGTTTTTATGCGAAGAAGTGACTTTCTTGGGATATAAGCTCAATAGTAATGGATTGTTTCCGAATCCGGATCGTATCGTACCTGTATTAGAAATGGAAAAACCACAGAGTGTTGAAGAAGTCCAACGATTTCTGGACACAGTTGGGTGGTATGCCAGGTTTTTGCCAAACCTATCGGATGATAAAATTCCTCTGCTTAAGTTGATAAAGAAAGATTCCAAATGGGAATGGAATCAAGAACAGCAAGAGGTATTCGATAGAATAAAAAAATCATTGATTGAATCTCCAGTGTTAGCGAAACCAGACCTCAGTAAACCGTTTACAATTCAAACGAACGCTAATGATTATGCTTTGGGAGCTATTCTTACTCAACCTAGACAATTAAGTAGTGATCCAGATAACAAGAATTTCATGGTAGAGTGTGAGCATGTAATATGGTATGCAAGTCGTGAGCTTACACCAGCGGAGCGTAATTATACCGTGACGGAGCGTGAATGTTTGGCAGTTCTATGGGCTATAGAAAAATTCAGACCTTACATTGAGGGTAGTGAATTCCAGGTGATCACGGATCATAGCAGTCTCAAATGGTTAAAGAGACTCAAGAATCCGTCTGGACGTTTAGCTCAATGGGTATTAGCTCTTCAAGCACACGCCATAAAAACAGTAAATCGCAAAGGTTATTCACATGCTGTTCCAGAAGCCTTATCGCGAATGTATAATAGTGAATTGGTAGCGTTGAGGGCAATAGCCGAAACAGAAGATGAATGGTATAACCAGAAAAAGAAGAGCATTCATGAGATCCCGGATAAATACCCAGGATGGAAGATTGTGGATGATCAGGTCTATACGCTAAAACCTAACCCACAAATGGATCCCACTATTCAGGATAATAATTGTTGGAAATTAGTGCTTCCTAAAGAGATTCGCAAGAGAGCTATGTTAGATGCTCATCATTTTCCGCAGTCCGGACATTTAGGGGTTGACGAAACGTATCATCGATTGGCACAAGACTTTTACTGGCCTGAAATGTTCCAGGAAGTCGCTCAATTTGTGCATGCATGTGATCATTATCAAAAGCACAAAATAGAACAGGAAAGTCCGAGAGAGTTTATGCAGGAACAGACTGTAGAAGGCCCATGGTCCATAGTTGAGGCTGATATTATGGGTCCCTTGCCAACCTGTATGGGCCAAAATAAATACCTCATCGTATTTCGAGATTATTATACAAAATACGTAGAAATGAGGGCAGACCGGGAGATTGGTGCTAAAGCAATATGGAAAGCATTCAATGAACATATTTTGAACAAGTGGGGTAAACCCCATTTCATCTTAACGAGTCAGGGGGAGGAATTTATGAATTCTGAGTTGAAGAAAATGTTCAAGGAGTGTGGAATCAATCACGTTACATCATTGCCTTATAATCCTGAATCCAATATGGTTGAATGTGTCAATGGAACACTAAAACCCATGTTGAGTATCTACTTGAGAGATAAGCCCAGAGAATGGGATGTTCTTCTTCCGGAATTGACGTTCGCAATAAACACTACAGTTCAAAGAACTACAGGAACATCGCCCTTATTTCTCAATATGGATAGAAATCTTAATTCTCTGCGGAATATTGGACATGAAGTAGAACGATCACATACGATCGATCATGAAAGTCCGGACGTTTGGAGAGATGGGGTATTGCGTCTAAAGTACTTACATGATTTGACCCAAAGAAATTTGGGTACAGCTTATTCAAGGCAATCTAATAATCATAATCAGGAGATACGTGATTTCCAATTCAGAATAAGTGATTGGGTATCAAAGCGTAAAAACAGATTATCAGAAGGATCTCAATACTACTCTGTAAAACTAGACTCTCAGTTTACTGGACCTTATCAGATCGCCCAAGTACTGTCTCCCGTTGATTATAAATTATTGGATCTGAATGGGAAGTTGAGTGAGAAGATACATATTTCGAATCTGCGCCCCCATAACAGCGATATTCAAATGTTACAGCGACCACATTGGAAGCCGGAGATAACGGAGTCCTCGGGACCAACGTTAGACGAAATTTTCGCTAGGGAAGTCCGTATAGTTCTAGAACGACTAGAGGAGAGTCAGGTGAAGCTTGCCAAAGATCATGCTGGAAAGCGAGAAGATCGGAAGTTGGAGGACAAAAAGCGATGTCAATTGAAAAGACAGAAGGCTGCGATAGAAAGGAAGAATCGTCGTTCCCAAAGAGAAGAAGAGGTGACGAAAAGAATAAAGCGTACCTAAAAAAGTATTAAAGGTTGTGGCAAATGGTTGAAAACGGTTGTGATGTAAGATTTAACTATAGAGTCAAATCTTTATGTGAAAGTAAAATAGTTGTACCATCAATACGCCAAATATTTTTGTATACAGTCACACATAAAGTTATAAGATAGAATAAGACTAGGCCGTGAATGATTTGCAAAATGATTACTGTTGTTATAATGAAGAGATTATTAAAATAAGAGCGATAAGAGATTTGACAATGGCAAATGGCTGTAAACAATACGACAGTATTGTATCCCCAAAGAAACGATTATTGTAAACAAAAAAAAGTGCCAATGGTCTGATAAGACCAGTAGCCCGACCCAAGGGGGGGGGGGGGGGGGGGGTATTGTGATGTGGCTTACAGAATACATATAAAACTAGTTATATGCAAAAACGTACGTGCGCCACTTGATTACGTCATTATCGATTATTATCGATGCGACATAGATAAAAGGAAATGACCACTCTTCAAGTAATTCGTGGGGTCGTAGAGGGCAGGTTAATAACTAATACGCCGATAAGTGGAACAATAATTGACGGCCAAATAAGTGCAAAAAGCACAATTGTTCCTTCTCCACCAAAAATCAGCGCCACAGTGTGCATATAATTGCGTTGACATTTGGCTGTTGACCTCCGCTAAAGCAAGTACTATTGAAGCATTGAGCGCTGAAATACTGAAATATCCAAATCCTAAAATATTGAAGCATATAAAAGTGATTAAAGTTAATAAAAGTGGTCAATCACTGTGATGAAAGTTGATGCAAGTGAGTTACGTGTGACCACTGAGTATGACAAAAAGATCACTGAAACGTAATCATCAAACAATTTGACGAACTTCACACACCATCGCTGGGATAACGCCACGTGTAGCAAGCCGTATACGCAGGTGCCCATTCATTGCCTCCACATAAAAAATTTATCTACAGTAGTCATCTCTATATGTTAAGTAATTCATATCATTTAATTTAGTACCATTATTTTTAGTTGAATATAATAATTGATAATTA
This sequence comes from Dinocampus coccinellae, assembly GCA_963920625.1. Classification (NCBI taxonomy): domain Eukaryota; kingdom Metazoa; phylum Arthropoda; class Insecta; order Hymenoptera; family Braconidae; genus Dinocampus; species Dinocampus coccinellae. The sequence goes on along the minus strand of OY987191.1, from coordinate 993,698 downwards.
TATATTATGTTGAATAAGTTGGCTCGCTTATGTTTGTGCTATATTTCAATTGACATTGTTTCCCGGTAGGATTGTATACTTTTTCTTACTCACGCGAGATATATGAGATTGTATTTTCTTCATATGAATACTTTGCCTTATTAATATTAATATTCATATTTAGAAATATATTTTTTTGTTTATGATTATTATTGATAATATAATATAAATAATAGCGATGGTGAATTATTCCGTTTGACTGTCGGGTGTTGAGAATTATTATTGTTCAATCATCACTTATCGCACTATTAATAATTATACAAAGTGAATGTTAAATATTCAATTCAAAAACTGATTCTATCCAAGACCACTCAAGATACGTTATTATATTTTGGATTGAACAAACTTCTAATTTCTTTTTTTATATCAAAATACAACTATTATCGTTTTAGACCATTATATCGATCATTATTTTTTGTTAAATTAGTAATAATAATAATTATTATTATTTCAACTAACGAGGTCAGTTAATATTAATAAATTAAAAAGTTATTTAATATCTGTAGAAAACTATAATTTTATTTTGAGCAAAAACCTGTAAGAAGTAGGAATAGGTAGCAATAAAATTATTTGAATTTAAAGCTTACCTAGAGATGGCGTAAGCAACCATATAATAAAGTTTAGATGATGTATGTTAATTTTTTTATTCTGTCGAATATTTAATAAAGCGAATGTATTTTCTTATGCTTCTTACAAAATAAATATGAAAATACTTGAAATCTTCATGTTTCTTATTAAAATAACCTTAATTCTGGACAATTTATAAACAAAAAGAAATTAATATTCAATTATATAAAAAATATAAATAAACCAAAATAATAATAATAATAATAATAATAATAATAATAATAATAATGATAATAAAGTATCTATACACATGGGAATGAAAAAATTGTACCTTCGTTGTTTTGGTTGATTTTATATCAATTTTTTCACCATTCGATAATACAGTTTTTGTATGCACCGTAGGGCTATTTTGTATTTACGCTTCAAGATGACCATTCGCTCATATTGATTCAATTGCAACATCTGGCAAAAAAAAAATAATCAAATAAACAATCCAATGAATAATAAATATATCATTGTATTATTTGTTGCCTTCCGGTAATTCAACATCCATTTCGAATGTGTGCAATTATCATTAGGATTCGATTCATCCATAGAAATTTTAAGTTTTTTCCTCTCATATCCCTCATCTATTTTTCTACTACTCAGCATCCTCAGCATAGTCTCCTTACTGTGAATTAACTGCTGTTCCGTACTCCAGAAAGCTTATTATTTATCAATAAGAGACGTATAAAAATAATATTCGTCTTTTTTTTTTACATTTTATGGTAGATATCACAATGTAGTTAATTTCATTATGACGTCGAGAAACGACGTCTCGGTTCATGATCATATTTCGTTTTCTTGCATCGCGTGTGCCAGGTGGTGCCGGTATATTGAATCTGGGAAAATCATGAAGTTTTTTCATATCAAACTGTGTCTTGCTCTCTGGTATGAAAATTTTACCTGCCTCCTCACTGGGATCTCGTTCACAGTTTCCCTCAGAATTGTATAAATTCAGTCCAGAGTGCTTGAGTTTAGTTTCCTCCAACCAGCCTGGCGGATATCCAATCAATCTCATTCTTCAAAAAACTAACATTTAAATTAAAATTACTTGCTTCTATTACTTAAAATTTCACCATTATTTACCCTACTACTGCTACTTATTATTATTATTATTATTATTCACAATAGATATTTGATTTTTTTCACTTGAATATGTGTTTAGGAAGTTGATCATCATCAAGTCCTAATGCTTTTCTCAGTTCTGAGCTCAATACACTAGGTTTATTTTTCTGTTCATCGTTAATGTGATACCGTGCATTACAGGGACCATTTCTAGTAGTAAATTCTTCACGATTTCTATTTGTTTCCATTGGATTACGCAGATCAGGACAGTCACGTAAATTATGATCATCCGAGCAATTGAAGCAATTTACTTTTGTCATTGTTCGATCATTTGTAATTTCAGCGTCCGAATTACTACGTGATTGTTTCAAAACACTTTCGAATTTCTACATCGATAAAAAATAAGAAAATAAATTCATTAAATGAAAATATTATACAGCATTAAGGTTAAAAAAAAATTAAAAGCAACAGGTGACAATAATTTTTATTTCATATCTTTTGTTGTTTAATTGTTGTTTTGAATATTGTATTCATCTCGATCACCGGGTGTATTGTCAATTGTAAATAATAAATAATCTTTGTTATTTGTATCGTGGCATTCGTCATTTTTTATATTTGGTTTTGAATGACCCCAAATTTCCATAAGTTCAGAATCATTGGAATTGCTATTCTTTAGATCAACTTCCACGAGTTTTTGGAAAAATTCCCTTACTTGACTTTGATATTTCCTGTCATATTATAAATATAAATGTGTGCCATTGATTAGAAATAAAATGCTTAATGAAATTTGAGTAGGTAATAAATAGAATTTTTACTGTAATACCGCTTTGCCTCTAAAAATAACCTTAAACATCGGAAAATTCTCATCTTGTGATTAAAATTCATTTTTATCCGGCAAACTTGTATTATTTGACTTTTCAACAATGATGATACTGTCAGAAGGAGTATCAGATAATGATGTTTTTTCATTATTAATCTGTTTCTCTACACTTATTACATTGCTTCGGCATTATTAATGAACGAACCGTCAATTGTATCCAAATCAGTTACGGAATTATCCGTGGTATTGAAAACTTTATTACAGTTCATCGGGACGTTTTTAATTCAATTTACAATTTAATTTATATATGTTAATACTTTTTTTTGTTCACTTTATTATTGTTGTTCTTATTCTTGTTTACAATCGATTAAATGCATCTATGCCAAGCTATTTGGGCGTATGCATACATACATACATACATACATACATACATACATACACACAAACGCACACATCATATATATACACAACGTATACATCAGTGATGTCAGTTTTGAGACGCTAAAAGCAAACAGCAGGAGTAGAGAGAGTAACTCACACAAGTGCAAGCCATGTACGTAGAGCAGCACGCTTCGGCTAAATTCGGACGGTAGACAATACACTTCTGTTGCTGTTCTCCGAACTAGAGGACTAAGATATTGTCGGTAAAATGATTTATATATGGTTCATGTTTTTCTGCATAAATTTTTTTTTTCTTTCCCATCACTATTTCTGAATAAGATTTGCACACTATTTTGAAAATTAGAGACATTGACCAGACATTAAGACCCTTTTACTAATCGCAACGTATACCTGGGACGTATAATTTTATCTAGAATATTTATTCACATCCATTGAAAAATATTATTTGACATTTTGCTCTAATGAATGGAAAAATATTACTAACTTTTTGATTTTTAATTATTTTCAAAGTTATATCTCATGGTCTGGTGCCTTGAGTGTACGCATTATGCGCGGGTAGTTTGAGTTCAATCCCAGCTACGGAAGTTTTTTTTTTATATTTATTTATTTTCAAACGCATTTCTCCATGGAGCACCTACAGAAATTATTACAAGCGGACAATTTATTTATTTTTTTTACAAATACCAAAATATGTTTTATATATAAATATTAATATACAATAAGCTGTATAAATTTTGGTTATATGCTTCAGGTGCATAATTTCCTGACACAAAATTTGAGTCAAATTCTGACAACTATATATTTATAGATACTAATAATTAATTCATAAGAAAAAAATTAAGCGAATCAATGTTCGAAATTTTTATTCATCTTTTTTTTTTGTTTAAATCAAAATTACAAAATTTTGATAAACGCACCGACGTGCCTTCAGTATATTCTTATATATTATTGTTGGAATATAGATCAAACCAATTGGTAAATAATGATAATGACGCACTAGTTCATCTAGACTCATTTGTAAGCCATACATTTATATAATATATAGATCCACAATATTCATACATGTATGCACATATACAAGTATGAAACGAATTTTAGTCATATATATGTTGAAGAATCAACGTTTTTTCTAATTCATTGTATTTCTCATTTGTGGCAGCACTTCCTGGACGTGCAAGTTGCATGCCCAGGCTGCTTGACCACTGCTCTCTACACGCGGGACGGGAGTGCGCAATTGACCAATTTTGGTCAATTGCACATTAAAGATTGACGCGTGCATTGATCGCGAGACAATGCATCGATGCCTCGTGTCGATTATATCATTATTTTTATGTACATGTGGTACCCACTCAACCCAATTTCATCTTCTCATACATTCTCAACGCTTTTCTCATCTCACATCTCAGTTAAACTCAATGTAATTTATCTCAATCTCAGAATTCCAACGAGGATCAATAATATTCGCTTTGGTGGTAAATTCATCAAATAATTAAATTTATCAGTCCACATCTCAACGCTCAACATTCGTCAATTCATCAAGAATATCAGTTGATTTCATACTCTCATTAACTTTATATCATAAACCTATTGAACTCAACATTATAAAGTGTCAATAACATTTAAAAATTTTTATCAAATAAACGTAATTCATATTTTGCACATAAAATATTTGTGCAGTGTTCACAGCGAAGTGCTTTCACACCACGCATTATTTTCCCGGTCATTCCTTCTCACATACCGTCCACATTTATCTATCTTCATCTATATTCAATTGACTTTAAATTCAATCTCAAACAATGTATATATATATCCCTTTATTTATTTATATATCTTCCTCATTCTGTCTCATTACTGTATCTGCATTAGACTTGTACACTATCATAAAATGTGAAAAAATTGGTCGAGCGTTCGAATCCTTTTACCAATCACACTGTATACCTGGATCTTTTATATTTTCCCACAATACTTATGTTCAGAAAATGCGACATTTTGTTCTCTTGTTCACGCTTCTGAAAAAGATTCATTTAATAAAACCGAAAAAAAAAAAAAAGAAAAAAATACTAATAGTGAAATATATGAATAAATACATAAATCCAATATCAAGAATATACACATAATTTATATTATTTTTTTTACTAATGCAAAAATATTATTTATATGAATATTCAATAAAATTTATTCATGCATGATCCATGGTCATGTGGTTGAGGTATTATTTATTGAATATCAATTTTTTTTTATGTTACACTCTGTCGAAACTATCACTATCTCGGATAATGATTTTATATGGTGAAAAATTATTCATTTCAATAATCATCATATTATTAATGTAAATAACAAAATTATAATATCATAACCGGAGTGAATTAAGGCGTGCTAATGATATACTTGGGCACGTAAAAATAATTTTGCATCATACGCTCATATAGTATATATAAATGCTCAATATTTACACAAATATATAGATACACGGAAAGAATTTTCTCTTAAAAATTACCCTACAATTCAGGGTAAGCTCGGGCCATCTCACTATTATGAAAAATATTATTCATTTTCATTGAAATATTTAGAGGAATCAGTCAAAAAAATTTCTGTCATTGAAAATAAATTTTACCATATTGCGTGATAATTTCTAGGAATGTTTAAAAATTGTCCAAATGATACTAGATTATATTCTCAATATGTTCTATCTTGACTCTTATAATGATAAATTTTTGCCATGTAACACACTATTTCTTCAATGTCGCACTAAAACATCAAAAGTTATTGATGCTTTGAATGAATTATCCACTGAGTTGGAGAAAATTTTACCACAATTTACATGAGAATTTATTGTTTATATTCGATAATCTTGGTAAAATTTCGGGCCCGCTTCAAATTGACCATACTGCATTGACACATGCATAGCACTAGCGCGTCAAGTCAATCGGTCACTTGTGATAAGTTGAGACGTGTTTTAAGTGCAATGAATATTATGCATAAGTTACTTACGCTTGTGTTATTATTCTCGTGCTTCTTATGATGAAATAATAATTTATGATAAAAAAAATATTTGCGAAATTGCAAGAAAAAGGAATGATGTGTACCTCAACGAGCATGTACAATCGTACGAAATTATCACGAATAATTATACACAGGAAATTCTACATTTGTGTGATTTATATGAACTTGTACAAACACATATTGTAAGAATGAGTATAGACGAAAAATTTACAGTGAGAGATGACATCAGAACATCAATGAATAAATATTAATGATTTTTTATATTGATATCTATTTTTGTGTATATTCATTTCAATCAATCCACCTTTTAATCACTACCTATTCCAGTATAATTATGAAAATTATATTTAATGACTCTTCATTTTAATCTGCATAGATTTTATAAAATATCAAATAATTTTTATCATCAATTATGGGTGACAATGAAAAAATTATGACAGGACTTTGATCTACGTTCGATAAAATATTTTCACGAAAATTTTTTATTTTATTCTACACTAGGGGTAATTTTTATCATGCAGTTTGTGCAATACTTTTTATCCAGCTGATGAGTAATATTTGTTTCTAACACGCAGTAATAATGATCCAAATACAATAATATCCCCGACATACCCATTGCGGGGTAATTTTTCCTCTGTATTTTATGGTAATGTTTGACAGATATTTCTCTCCGTGTATTAATAAAATTTTATTCATACTTATACATAATATGTATTCTTATATATTCCCACATAAATCTCTCTCTTTCTTTCGCATTATTGTTTATGTATAAGACTTTACTCATTGCCATGAAGTTTAGAAACATTAGCCAGAGATTAAGTCCTTCTTACCAATTGCATCTGATACCTGCATCGCATACTTTTACTTATAATACTTATTCCTGTTCGGAAAATATGAACTTCACAATTATTTATCCACATACACATGTATGTATATGTATATGCATGTGGTGAAATAGTTAATCAATCGATCACAAATAAAATTTTTTTTTACATTTTTTGTTTATTCATTCGTATCTATAAATATGATAATAGAAATATATACCATTAACTGTCACATTATGTATTATATACACGTGCATGAAAGAATTAATTCATTATTATTGAATTTATTATAATTAATTATATATTCGAAAAGTCACGTATAAAATATATGTATTGAGTCATCTTGTATATCATATTATTTCATACAATATATTACAATTACTTATTAGAAAATTGATTTCTCAGAAAATGCGAAAAATAAATAATCCCGTATGCATATATATATAATGCTGAAATGATAATGAAAGAATACGCATTATTTTATTCTTCTGGTTATTTGTTTTTTTTTTTGTTTTTTTTTTCCTTCTTGAATTACGCAGAAAATATAAATAGCTAGAATGACTGCTGAACTCGGAGGTGAAAATCCCCCCACTGAAAATTATGTTATCGATAAAATTGTTGCAAAACAGATTTCAAGTATAACCAATTTAGGATAAGGAAGGGACTATTGACGAGTAATAAGCTGTCGGATGTAACGCGGTTGCTATAGTCGACATTCTCACAGTTTTATACATTTTGAATGAATCAATAAAAAAATTTAATAATTATTGGAATGAAATATCAATGTCATTGATATTGAACAAAAAAATATTAGATGTTTAAAAATTTTGATCATGTTTCAATGCATAATATACGAGGAATCAATTTACATGGATTTTTTTGTTAAATAGCAAAATATAATGGGAATTTGATGAGGGCGATGTGCTATCTGTTTGTACAGAAAGAAAATAATGGAAATTGGTGACGTCTAATACGTATTAACATAAATTATGGTATCTAATGGTTTGAAATGGATAAGATAAGAAAAAAAGAAAGAAACTATCGAAATATCTTATCATGCAATTATTCTGTTTTATTATATTGCAACAATATCGTAATTGAAATTCACAAGTGGAGAAAATCAAATTCATTAATTTTATATATATTCATGATTATTGAGACGATCAAAACATCTAGAGTTCACCGAGTGTTTTGTCCTGTGTATGGACATAATTACAATCTGTTTCTCGCTTTTTCAGGAGATATCAATCCCACGAGATTCATGAAGAACGGGCTGAAATATCATTATTTTAAACAATACTTCGAATTGGTACCGTCCTCCTGACAGATCTGTTTAGAGCCGCACAACCCACGTTCACACTCTAATTGTTGAAATAAAAGAAAGAAAAAGAGAAGCAAAGAATTAATCGATATATGTCAAGTTGTTTGCTGCAAATGGTACATAAATGTAGATTTTCAAGTTGTCACGATTATGTAACTCAATCAGTTAATTATTATCACTGTAGAACTCTGAATTTCAGAATGACAAAGAGTAGGGAAATAATTGATGAAAAATGTGTGGTGATTCATTCCTATATTATCTTTGTTATCACAATTATTAATGAATTTACTTACTAGGCAATTTATTCCAATCCTCGTCTGTCACTAAAAAAGAAAAAAAAAAAAGAATAACATATGTTTAATAATCAGTTTTTAAATTGTTTAGAATGAATGATTGATAAAATATCAAAAGTACACTGAGAGTTTCACTCTTACATTCAGTGAGACAAAGATTTGGTGTGGATCTTTTTTTTTCGTATGTCGAGAGTGTCAATCTCTCCAAGTTGATAATTTTTACTTACTTTCTACGCAAAATTTAGAAGCATCGTTATAATTGTGCTGTACGCATCTGTGATGATTATTGGAGCAACTTCGATCACTATTGCAGGCTATATTTTATGATGAAATGAAAATAAACAAATTAATAATTGATAAGTATTTGATGAATGAATTATCGTCAATGACACACGAACATACATTTCCATGCAATTACAATCATATAATTGTTTGATTGATAATTAATTTACATACGCGTTCACACTCGTCCTTTTTTTTATTTGAAAAAAAAAAAGGAAAAACGAAGGACATATTCTTAATAATTATTTTTCAAACTGGTTGAAATAAATGATAGAAAAAATATCAAGAGTCCACTGGGAATTTCACCACAAGAGTCGGTGAGACACAAATGTGATGTGGATCTTTTTTTGTTGTATGTCGAGAGCGTCAATCTCTCCAAGTTGATAATTTTCACTCACCTGGTTGGACATAGCCTTTTTCTCCATCTCCGATATCTGTGAAAAGGCATACGATGTCAACTGCTCCAGGGCACAAGGTAAGACGTCCGCAATCTCCTTTTCATAATGAATCAAAAATAAACAAATGAACAATTGATTAATATTTGATAAATTAATTATTATAAATCATACACGAACATATATTTCCATGCAATTATAATTATATTATTGTTGGATTGACGATGAATTTACATACGCGTTCACACTAGTATTTCTTTCATTCGAAAAATAAAAAAAAAAAAGAGAAAATGCAGGACATATTCTTAATAATTGTTTTTCAAACTGGTTGAAATAAATGATAGAAAAAATATTGAGAGTCCACTGAGAGTCTCACTTTAACAGTCAGTGAGACAAAGATTTGGTGTGGATCTTTTTTTTTCGTATGTCGAGAGTGTCAATCTCTCCAAGTTGATAATTTTCATTTACTTGGTTTGCATAAATGACTCATATCACGTTCGTATCCACGCATAATGCAGATCTCATCCGTTGAATTAGTGTAATCATAACCAATTTTGCAGTCTACATTTCCTAATGAAACAAAAATGAACAAATGAATAATTAATAAATATTTGATAAATGAATAATTGTAAATGATACACGATTATATATTTTCATGTATTTATAATTATATCATCGATTAATTGACAGTGAAATTACGTACGTTTACGGTGGTAGTACACGCCATCATTTGCTAAAAAGAAGAAAGGAAAAAAGTAAAAATCAATTTTCAAGTAATTCAAAATATAACGTCTATTATGATAGCAGTCTACATTTTATAATGAAACAAAAATAAACAAATGAATAATTAATGAATATTTGATAGATGAATTATTGTAAATGATACACGAAGAAAAATTTCTGTTGGATAATGCATAATTTCATTAGAGAAATTGTAAACCATCCTTGAACTTAAAGTCACCCGTCGCCAGGGCGATATTAATTGTAAATCTATGCCTCAAGAATAGATATAGTAATTGTAAATTAGCCCTTCAGGTAATTAAGATTTCCCTCGTCTATAAACCTACCGCACTTCCTACTCCCGCTCTCACTTGGCTACATCAGCTTGAACCATCAACAACTAAGAATAAAGGAAGAAAATTACACAAAATAACGACCACGTGTGAAATTAATTAATTCAGCCACACCTCAAGAATAGTTATCCTAAAACATCATAATTGTCGTACTTGGAATACAACATAAAATTGGCGCAGTCAGTAGGACCTTGGGACGAAATAAAACAATTAAATCTTAATTTTTGAGTGTATTAATTTGGTGAGCTTCGGCTCTTTACGCAAGGCAACAAGGAATTCCAGTTACGGCATTGGAAGTTAACAAAGGACACATTCCAAAATAAAATTAGGAAGAAGGAAATCACGCCATCAACGTCCATCGGTAAGTATTTGTCTTGATTTTACGTCGTGGTTAATACGTTCACTCCAATGACTCCTTCAATTTCTTCCTCATTTAGTATAGATTTCCTATGCGAACTTATCCCAAATGAATTCAGTGGTAATCGGTTCGAGCTTGGTCAATTGTTAGCAAATCATAATAACGCGAATGAACTCGCGACAAACGAACAGAAAATTCCTCTCTTATATTTCATTTTATCACGCACATCAGGTAGAGCAAAAGAGCAACTGCACGGAGAAAATTTTCTAGTAAAAATTACATAATACATTTAGGTACTGAAAGGACAACTCAATATTCTAAGGGATAATACATTATTGTGTGGAAATTTTTAAAAGAAATCTAAAAGAAATTAAAATTCAACACAAGAAATTTTACTATACTGTAGAGTAAAATTTCTAACATAACAAAAAATGCATGATTTTCATGTAGTATTTCATCACCAAAAGGGAAAATTTATGATGTGCTTTACAAAAATTGTGAAGCATTTGGGTACATTTTACTATACTGCAAGGGACTTATTTCACTCGATTGGGGGCACTATGGACAAAATATGTTAAATTCTAACAAATTTTACAGGACTGCATTGTAAAATTTTCAATGCAATTCTTCTTTTGTTTTCATTTCATGTCAATTGGCTAAATATGGTCATAGGTTATCTTGACGTTTCTGTTTTTCTTGTGGAAATCATGGACGATTTGTAATTAATTTTGAAATTACATAAGTTATAAGTATAAGTTATAAGTTTAAGACATATATGTTATAATATAATTATAATATATATTACAGCGGTATAGTAAAAATTATAATACACTTTGTAATTGATTGCATTTGTTTCTTGCCATGCTAAATAAAAAAAAAATTGATAATGAGTAATTTTTACAATACTGCATGGTAAATTTTGTCGTGCAAATATGAAAAATACCTACATTATCGGTAATTTTTGATATACTGCAATAATATCCGCCAGTTACTAAAAGTATAGTAATTTTTCCCTAAATTTTTGTGGTAAAAAATACTCAAAAATTTTCTCCGTGTGGCTCAACAAACTTTCAAACAGTGGGATGATTTAAAAACAAAATTAAAAATATTATACCAAGATAAAAAACATTATGTACAAATTATGGAAGAATTGAATAATTGCAAACAAAATTATAACGAAAATATATCTGAATATTTTCAACGACTCGAAATATTAAATTCACGTGCGTTATCTGCCGCGCAACAATACACAATCAAACAAGAAGACCTCCCGGGTGAACTATTAATGATTAACGAAAGAACCTTGAATAGAATCATGTACCAATCTTCACCACATATTTCATAAATGCTTAGATGGAAGGAATTTGAAAATTTGAACTCTGCATACTCAGCAGCGATAGCTGAAGAACGTGCTCTTAATATACACAAACTCAAATTCTGTAAAAATTGTAGAAAAAATAATCATAATACTACTGAATGTAGAATGAACAATAAATCAAATAGAATCATAAACACTATTCAGAGAACAAATTTTCAAAATCCTCCCAATTCAAATGATAATTATCAAACTAAATTCTGCAACTATTGTAAAAGAAATGGTCACCTCATAACAGAATGTAGGAAAAGAAAATATAATAATAAAATACAAAACAATTCACAAAATAATCGTTCTCAATCTCAACAGGTTCATTTAAACTCCCAGCAATCTGTGGCAAAGAACACCTCGCTCACAGATCAGATTGCAACGTTAACGGTGTTCGAGAATTAAAAATATTACTATCAAATGATAACTTAGGATACATTAAAGTTAATTCAACAAATTCAAAAAACGAATCACACGAATTTCAATTTTTAATTGATACTGGTGCAGGTGCTTTATTAATAAAAGCAAACAAACTAACTCCAGAAACTTATTCCAACAGTAAAGAAAAAATCTTACTACATGGACTAAATTTGAATCAGCCAGTTGAAACCGTGGGAAGCTGTAAGTTACCATTAAAGATAAATGATCATGAATTTTTTGTAAAATTTCACATTTTGAATCAACTAACAAACGTCCCTTATGACGGATTGAAAGGAAAAGATTTCTTACAAAATAATGCTGCAATCATCAACTATGCAACTCAAACTATCCAGTTTCGTCCTTTATCTTTCTCAATTCCTATTTACACAAATTCATTCAACAGCAAAAAATTATTAAAAGCACGATCACACACATTCATTGGATCCAATGTTAAAAACCCTCAAATAAAAGAAGGTATCATTCGCGATATATCAATTGGTATAGGTATCTATATATCAAAGGCTGTTGTAAAAGTAAACGATGATAATAAATGTATCCTCTCAATTTTGAACACGCGAGTAACAGACGTAACTCTAGACGATATCACAGGGGAATTTGAAAAACTACCAACAAACACAGTTATCTTTAATTTTAATGAAAAAAAAAAGGAGAGAATAAAATAAATCAAACTCGCCAAGAACTTCTATTACAAAATCTAAGACTCGAACATATGAACCCCGAAGAAAAACAGTCAATCTTGAAAATCTGTAATAACTATAACGATATATTTTTCTTACCCAACGACGACTTGTCTCATACAAATGCAATTGAACATGAAATCAACATCCATAATAATACTGCCCTAATATACACTAAATCATGTAGAGATCCTGAAATTCACAAAAACGAAGTAAATAATCAAATTGATAAAATGCTAAAACAGAATATCATTCAACCTTTAATTTCTCCATGGTCTTCCCCCTTGTGGGTAGTCCCAAAAAAAACTCGACGCTTCAGGCGAACGTAAGTGGTGTATTGTAATTGATTATCGTAAATTGAATGATGTCACAATTGGTGACGTTTTTCCATTACCAAATATCGAAGAGATATCAGATCAATTAGGGCACTCCAAATATTTTAGTACTTTAGATTTGGCTTCTGGGTTTCATCAAATACCTATGAAAGAATCTGACTGTGAAAAAACAACATTCACAACACCCTTGGGTCACTATAAATATAAACGAATGCCTTTTGGACTAAAAAATGCCCCCGCGACATTCTAAAGCTTATGAATTCCATTTTAAGTGGTTTACAAGGTATTGAATGTTTCGTATACCTCGATGATATTATCGTTTATGCATCCTCTCTTCAAGAGCATACTGTAAAGTTAGATAAAATCTTTTCGCGACTCAGAAACAATAATCTAAAACTACAACCTGACAAGTGTGAATTTTCAAAACGCGAAGTAGCATACCTTGGACATATAATCTCTGATGAAAGGGTAAAACCGAATCCAATAAAAATAGAAGCGATAAAAAATTTTCCAAGACCTACATGTCAAAAATCCTGGGTCTGGTAGGATATTCCTGGGTTTAGTAGGGTATTATAGAAAATTCATTAAAGACTTTGCACAAATAGCCAAACCTCTCACATATCTCTTAAAAAAGGATGTTTCATTTGCTTGGAATGACGATCAGGAAAATTCTTTTAAAACGTTCATAAGAATACTAACGACAGCACCACTCCTTCAATACCCAGATTTCAATAAAGAATTTATATTAACAACGGACGCTTCAAATTTTGCGATAGGATCAGTACTGAGTCAGGGAGAAATAGGCAAAGACTTACCAATTGCTTATGCATCGCGAACTCTAAATGATTCCGAACAGAATTATAGCACGACAGAAAAGGAACTTTTAGTTATCGTGTGGAGTGTCAATCATTTTCGACCATATCTCTACGGAAAAAAATTCAAAATCGTCACCGATCACAAACCACTTATTTGGTTATTCAATTGTAAAAATCCAGTTAATAAATTAATTAGATGGCGATTGAAACTTAGCGAATATGAATACGAAATTGCATATAAACCTGGAAAAATAAATTCAAATGCAGAGACATTATCACGACCAAACATCAACATTCATATAATCGATAAAAATGACCACTTTCAAAACTTCATTCAATATCACTATATAACCAGAGACATTCCAAAAATCGCATCAATAACATTTGATAAAAATAATTATTTTCCTAACATTTTATTTTACTCAAAGGACTTAGATGATAATAATTTATCTTCACAATTAATTAGAGGCTCATACGATTTATCCAAAATTCAAGAACCTATCGACTTACATTCTGTAATGAAACTATCAAACGAATCTAAAATTACTTATTCATGTATTTGTAAAAATTTTCATTTCGATAAGGTAGAATATATAGATATATTTTACCGTTTAAAGGGAATCAGATCTGAACTAACGAAAGATGACTCTCTCGACACAGCTGACATCCACGACATAACATTAAATAATCCTAATATCAAAAAACTGATGTTTTGTGAATTAATTCATTACATATTCAAAGACACAAAAATCAAACCAATACTTCTTGTCCATTCAGAAAAAACACCCTTCGAACGATGACGAAAAATTGCAAATACTAAAAGACAATCATGATTCTAAACTTGCTGGGCACTCGGGATTCATACGAACATATAACAGGATAAAAGAACATTACCAATGGGATAACATGAAAAATTACATAAAAAACTGTCCGTCGTGTCAATTAAATAAAACCAAATTTTCACCAACAAGGCACCTATGGAAATCACTTCCACCGCCAATAAACTATTCGAAAAGCTCGCAATTGATACTGTAGGTCCCTTACCTACAAGTATTAATGGTAATCGTTTCATACTAACCATGCACGACGACCTAACTAAGTACTCCTATGCAGTCCTTCTACCTAACCATGAAGCACAATCTGTAGCGGTCGAACTTTCAAAATTCGTCACGCTTTTCGGAATTCCTCAAAGTATTTTATCAGATCAAAGTACCGATTTCACATCCAAATTAATGAAAGAATTCACAAAATTATTCCAAACAAAACACATCTTTTCCTCTCCATATCATCCACAAGCCAATAGCGCATTGGAGCGCTCACATCTCACTCTGAAAGACTACTTAAAACATTATATCAATGACAAACAAGATAACTGAGACGAACTCATACCATTTGCAATGTTTGCTTACAACTCACATGTACATAAATCTACAGGATTAACACCCTACGAGACTCTTTTTGGAAATAAACCATACCTACCTAGTTCCATAACTTCCGAACCAAAGTTTAATTACTGCTTTGATAATTACATTATAAATTTAAAACAGAAACTAAACATTGCTCGAAAAATCGCGAGAGAAAATCTAATATTATCCAAAAATAAATCAAAAATTTATTATGATAATGAGATAAAAATTCATGATTTCAAAGTAAACGATCTTGTATACATAGTAAACAAACAAATAAAACCTGGTTTCAACAAAAAACTCTCCCCAAATTTCAAAAGTCCTTATAAAATAACAAAAATATTTCCAAATAAAACTGTACTATTAGAAATAAAAAACAAGTTGGTGCGATATCATATTAACATGCTCGAACCATTTTTTTCAGATACAAGATGAAAATTCGCTCATATTTCATGCTTTTTACCCTTCTCCAATCCCTACCTCGAAAAAATTTCTCCTATGCAGATTCATATTACAATATCATCAAACTTCCTTCTCATTTGGGATTGTATTTCAAACAATTGGGTCAGGTACAATTATCTAATAAAGAATTTCCTTTAGTTATTAATATAAATCTTTCACAACATATTCAAGACTATGAACAGCTTACGAATCTTCTCTCTCAATCACGGAAATTCTGCGACCAACCAGAATCACTAAAATCACATAATGACACTGTTCGACTTTGTAAACTCTCTTATCTCGCTCTAACAACTGAGTTGATGAATTTAAAAACTAAGCTCCATGAAATAAACCACATTACCGAAAATCGATTGGTAAACGTGAGATCTAAACGCAGTATATTTGATTATAGTTCTCATATCTTTCACTGGCTAACTGGTTCATATGACTCTGACAGTACCGACAGTCATGGAAATTCAGGAAATAAACTAATTCAAGAGAACAAGAAAACACAATTATTGATGAAGCAACAAATCAGCATAATCTCCAATGCCATATCTGACTTTAATACTTCTATTCATAATATAAAAAACAATGAACGTAAATTGAATTCGAATTTAGAAAAATTGGAAGATTTTTCTAATCGAATATCCTTTGAGTTAAATGAACTTGAGATAAGAACGAATATGATACTACAAATAAATTCATCATGGGAATTAATTGCAAATATTGGTGAACAATGGGATCTATTGATTTCTTCCGTCACCTGAGCTAATCATAATAGTTTACACCCACATCTTATTTCCACTCGAACCTTGATTGACGGATTGTCAAAAATAAATTGCATTCGACGCAAAGATTACCGTTTCCACTATCAGAAAATTCAATTTTTAATTATTATAAATTTTCTGAGATCGAAGTTCATCGCTCGAGTAATGTCATTGAATTCATCGTAACGATTCCGATCGTCGAACTTACACCTTATAATTTATACGAATCCATTCCTATGCCCATACTTAATGATTCTACACAAACTTCCACACATATCGATCCTTCATCACCATTCCTCTTAATCAGTCAAGATGGAACGTACTACTCTCGACAATGGAATCTCGACAGATGTCTCATAGGATCTCCAAGGAACTACATCTGCAAGGGTATTACACTCATCAGTACCAATGAAGAACCAACTTGTGAAATAGATTTGCTACACCGTAATCCTTCATCCTTACTAACAACATGCAACATGAAAACTACAAGAACGAAACCAGAATTTTGGTACCCTCTCGATGACAACAAGTGAATATTTAATGTAAAAAATAAGCAACAATTAACAATACTATATAAGCCGTCACCAACATTGGACAACTTCGAAGTAGAAAACGTTGGAATCTTAGAATTGATAGAAGATTGTAAATGTTATACCAACGCATTTGTCTTTGAGTCTGTAACCAGAACACATAGAAATATTTCACATCATGGATGAAAAATTTTTTTTAAATTTATTACTATTCAACTCACCAAGCCCACGGTTAGCAGATGACTGTAACATGTAAACATAATTGATTATTGTAAATAAAAAAATGGAATGTATTCTTTGGAACAAACAAAAAAAAACCGTGGAAAACTTACATCAGCTAGTTGTGAGAACAACAAAATATAAAAACATATCGCAGTTGTAATCAATAATGTATTCTGGAACTTCATTGTGTTTTTTTTTTTTTTTTTTTTTTTTTTTTTCAATCGAACAATTGATTTGAAGATTTGTGATACTATGTCACTATAGAACGTTACTTTCATACTAGGAGTGGTGATGCGTGTGCTCTTATATATTACTGGAGTTTATCGAGGTACAATTGAAATCTAATTAACACTTATATGATTGGAAATTTTTATAGGTTATTATTGATGTTATATGGACGATTAATCGAGAAATATAGAGAAAAAAACCAATGATTTTGACCGTGTTCTATTTTCGTGATGATGAGTAAGGAAATAATGTATATCAAATAATTACAATAAAAATATTTGTGATATCTGCGAAATAATTGTCACGTACGCCGAGATAATATTTCATCGAAAACATATTATTTTACACTTCGATGTATCCAATTTGTTTCATCCTTATTTTCACTTTTTCATATTGTTATTTTTTTTATTTTATTTATTTCATAACCACGTACTGATATTTATTTATTTGAAGAAAGAATGAACGATAAAAATCAATGTCTCATGTCGTTATAATGAAATGTGATGCATGCAGAATATTTATATATATTTATATAATTTGCATGAATAAGTGGTGGTGCCCATTAAGCCCAATAATTTCAGGTCTTCTCTTTTGAAAAATACATAGTACTAGAAATTTTCATAAACACCATTGTTATCATATTATAGAAATATGTTGAGTATCAGCTTCAATATTGTACAGGTGTTGTCAGCTCTTGACGGTCATACGCTGGAAAAATCTCTTGCAATATTGATCGGAGGTCGATGGCGATTATTATCAAAACTGTCGATCATGAAATAGTCCTCGAAAAATTCGTACTCTATAAAACTTTTTTTCATTGTATGATATGAATGATATGTAGTTGTTCATTAGTTTTTTTTTTGTTTCAAAAAGTACATTTCATTTTTTTTATTTACCATAATCAATCATGTTTACATGTTACCGTTATGTGCAGTTATCCGTTGGCTAAGTGAATTGAACAATAATCAATCACAAAAATCTTTTTTCATCCATTATATATTTTGAAATATATGTTTGCGTATCATTCAAAATGATTCATTTGCCAAATACCTATTAATTATTAATTTGTTTATTTTCCTTTCATTACAAAATGTAGAGTGCGATAGTGATGGAAGTTAATCTACTGCTCAAGAAAATGCGAATCACCACACATTTTTCATCAATTATTTACCTATTCTTTGTCATTCTGAAATTCAGAGAGCGACACACGTAGTTGTCCTCCGAACAGCTGCAACGACTTTGAGAGATGTTCTCATATCTACTCGAATTATAAGGCATGTTTGAGTCATGATTATATTGTAGAGCATTTACCATCCACCCGTGGGATTGATATTCCCTGAAAATGCGAAAAACAAATTGTAATCATGTCTATACATACGAGAAAGTACTTGGGTTACTCTAGATGTTTCGATGGTCTCAATGATCATGAAAATATGAAATTGATGGATTTGTTTTACTCTACTTGTGAATTTAAACTACAACATTGAAAAGATATAATAAAATAGAATAATTATCATAATAAGATATTTCAATATATATTTTTTTTCTGATTTTTCTAATTTTAAACCATTGAATACCATAATTTGTGTATGATACATAAAATAATACGAATTAATCTACTTATATGTGGTATCTTATTATGAAAAAATAAAAAAATAATAGAAAAAAAAAAAAAAAAAAAAATACAGATTATAATGAATAAATGAATAGGTAAATAAATGAAATTTATTATAAATAAAATGACTGTTGCTGCCGAATGAAAATCCATTGACGTCAATAAGGAAACTGTTGACGTCAAAGTGAAATTTACTCAAGTTCTATATAACATTGATATTCATTATTCTCCGTATCCAACTGAATATAATGTCAATTATAATCTTAATACGTATCAGACGTTACCATTTTCCAAAGTAATGAAAGTCAGCATAGAAAAGAATTTGATGAGTATCTCTAATTGTAAAATAGTATATTTTATGAATCGTTTAGTGGTGTGCCTGGGACATGACAATTTTTCAGTATATACCGCTACAAATACTTTTATTGCATTTTAAAAATTGAAATTTTTCAATATTTTCGTTCTGTACAAACAGATGGGATATCGTCCTCATCCAGTTCCCATTATATTTTGCTATTCAACCAAAAAAATTCATGTGAATTGATTCCTCGTATTTAATGCATTGAAACATGAAAAAAATTTCCAAACATCAAATATTTTTTTGTTCAATATCAATTTCATTGATATTTCATTCAAATAATCATTGAATTTTTATATTGATTCATTCAAAATGTATGAAACTGTGAAAATGGCGACTATAGCAACCGCGTTCCATCCGTTTTTTCCTTATACTAAATTGGTAATACTTGAAATGTGTTTTACAACAATTACATCGATAACAAAATTTTCAGTGCTATCTGCACATCGACATTTTTAGCACGACTCGGTGAGGGCATTTTCACCTCCGAGTTCAGCAGTCATTCCAGCTATTTATATTTTCTACGAAATTCAAGAAAAACAAATAACCAATAAAATAAACTAATGGGTATTTTTTTATTATCAATTCAGCATTATATATGTAGGATCAAATGTGAGGAATAATGATTTGCACAAGGTCCGGTATTTCGTTTGAAGTTAAAAAATACGTTTATTTACTTTAATCACATAAATGGTGTTATTACAATTGAAAGAATAAAATAATTTAAAAAAGCAATTCACTATGCTATTCGCACCCACAATTCTTACATGCATCTACTGAGCGTAAGGATGCTCCGCGTTGGTCTTTCGTCGTGAAACTCTCACTCATAACTCATCCTTCCCAAAACTCATCGACTCACTCCATCACCCTACTCCCGCATTTTCCATTGCCATTCACGTCATAGCCCTTTGACCGTTGCATCTAGGTGTTATTAGCCTCAGACGATATTATCTGAGGCGACACATTATACACTCGCTTTAATTGCTACTTTGTTACTACATTACTTTATTGCTATATTAGTTGATTACCATATTAATTGATTGCTGCATTAGTCTAAGCCTATTGAAAATCGGGTTTTTCCCATCCGAAAACTACTTCCATACAAATACAAATTGATGTGAAGGATAAACTCAGACAACACTACTTAAAATACAATTAAGCGAAAAGAAAGAATTAGATTGAATAGGAGAGAAATGAAATATTATAAAATAATTTACGACCCTTCATTCTCTACCATCCTACATATATACATATGCATACGAGATTAATTATTTTTTGCATTTGCAGAGAAATTAATTTTCTAAAAAGTAATTGTAATTTTTGAATACTGACTCATGAAAACATTTTCTGTCAATAATTCCCTTATAATTTTACAATATATATTATCCACAGCATATTCATATAGGAAGATAATAATTATTAAATGGCAATTGAAGAGTCTTCAGGTTTCTACAAAACTTTATGATTGTCAGATTTATAATTTATAGAGGGTTATTAGAGATTTGTATATTATTTATTTATGATTTATTGTTAATAAATTCTCCCATCCTGATGACCATCTACGTTGAGAAGAGTGAAAATTTCTTCTCTACAGTTGTAACGTGTTAAATTGGTATTGCATTGAGCTCAGGTGCCAAGATTCGTTAAACAACACGTTTACTCTTTATTTCCCTTGCGAAGCATGAAAGTAGCGAAATCCCTATGAGTTTTTATCCGGCGTACTCTCAATTGAATTGATCTATTTGCGTGCAACAACTCGCTCATTCAGATGGGTTAAACTGTTAGTTAACCCTTTGGTTTAATCATCGCAAGTGTCAGTTGCAGGGAGGTGTCATAGGTGTTCGCGTGAGCGCGAAAGTTAACCAGTTATATCCCCGTGTAGGTATCAGGGTACTATAATGTCCTATGAAACTATTCCCTTACGCCACTGAGTTACTTGAGTTCCCAAAACTAGTGGGCGTGTCTATTCTTTAATATCTCGCCGAAACCAGCGTTATTATAAACAAATACTGATTCAACCCTTCCGCCGAATCCAGCGGTATTGTACACGAATACTCGCCGAAACCAGCGGTGTTAATTAACCCCTTCGCCGAAGCCAGCGATATTATAAACAAATATCCGCCGAAACCAGCGATTCAATGAAGAAATATCCGCCGAAGCCAGCGGTATTATTCATTGCAAAATATCACAATAACAAATATCAATTTAGATTCTGCCGTATCCGACAATTATGAATCCACAAGAGGTACACCAACCACACTGGGTGGCTACCTTAGACTTTTATGGCTAGCCGAAGCTATTATTGGGCCCCAGGTACGTTAGGGGTGTGCCAATGCCACTTAATTGCTGTAATGACAACACAAAGTACAGATTAAAATACAAGATGAGATAGCAACGCCTAGACTGGGCGTCACTTTCTTTTAGAAAGGCTATACGTGGATCAGACTCGAAACCACAGCGCTTTCCCAGATCAATCTGCAGAAGTTAACTGGAGTCCAGCTTATACTTCACAGAGGTTTCAGTACTTCTCCTTGCGAGTAGTCACACAAAATAATAATAATCAAAGCTTTGTGTATTGCGAATACTCAGTCTAAACAAGTGAGATATCCCGAAGACGACTTTACACGAGTCGTCGATGGGTTTTTATGCCCGCGACCGCGCCTGCCTGTACGCGAGAGAGGTCGCGACGCGAGCCATCTCGTCCTTTTTAGCTAAACTACATCTATTGCGTTGTTCCCAGCATCCCTTCCACACGGGCATACTGGGAACATGTGTAAAAAAGTTGTATCCTCCATCCTTTACTTTTTCTTTATTCTCTTGCTTTCTTTCTTTTCTTTCTTCTCCCCTCCCTATCGGCCAACGTGCATGGCCTTTGTCTGCGAGTCCCGTGTCCCGAGACCCTTCTTTCTGCTACCTGCTCTTCCTAACCATTTCTGTAGTGACGCTCGTCACACAGTTCAGTTCAAATTCAGACCTCAACGAGTAAACATTTTACCACAAGATTCGTCGCGACATTGTAATACAATCAATTATTGTGTATCGAAGTAAAATAAATATCATTTATGTACAAACTATATAATCGTGATATATTCTCATTTAATCGTGAAAAATATAATTAATTTAAGAAATTCAATTAATTAGTTGTATAATCGAGTTCAATAATTATTAAGAGGAATTTACTCCTTTCGCTTAAATCGGCGTATTCAAGCGGGATTCGATACCTTAATATAATTTATTGTGTGAAATAGTATCATATTCAAGATGACTTAATACATATATTTCATACATAAATTTTCAAATGTATAATCAATTATAATAAATTCACGTAATTCTTCAAAAATAATTAATCAATTTTTTCATACACGTGTATATAATACATAATGTGATACTCAAAGGTATATATTTCTATTATTATATTTATGGATACGAATGAATAACAAAGAGATGTGAAGATAAATTTTATTTGTGATCGATTGATCAACTATTTTACCACATACATATACATTCACATACCTGTATATATGGATAAATAATAAATGCAAAAATTAACAAACAAAAATTATAGTATGAAAATTGAATTTCATTCTGTTCATCAATTTATATACATATTTTTTCTCATTTTTTTGTTTATGTATACATACATACATTGATACATACCACATACATACATACATACATACATGCATCATCAATATCTCAAAATTTATAACTACATGAGTGACCGCGTTTATTGATACATGTCGAAAATTAAATTTGTCCTATCGAATATTTCTTTTTCTGAATGATTTATAATTTTTTTTTGCTTCTCTATAATTGGAACTAAATTTTTCGTCATCATTGAACGATTTCAATGGAAGTTATGTAGTCAAGATAGAAATTCTTATCATTCCTTTCCATTGCAATATAATGTGTAATCAATATGATATGCTAATCGAATCAGTCTCGAGGATTGGAGCTTTTGAATTGAGGATGTTGGGAAAATACAAAAAAAAATTATTTGG
This sequence comes from Dinocampus coccinellae, assembly GCA_963920625.1. Classification (NCBI taxonomy): domain Eukaryota; kingdom Metazoa; phylum Arthropoda; class Insecta; order Hymenoptera; family Braconidae; genus Dinocampus; species Dinocampus coccinellae. The sequence goes on along the minus strand of OY987191.1, from coordinate 970,012 downwards.
TCGGATCTTAATAATGAATGATCTATTTTTTTTTGTGAATGTATTGCACATTTACAAACTCACATCCTATTACTTTTCATACATCGCTACAAGAAACTGGTGTTTTCTTTTATTTTATCAGCCAGCAACGGATTCTCTCAGTAAAAGATAAATTGAAATCAATAGCTTAATTTTACCACAACGCTAAAAAAAATTGCGTGTCTCATGATTTCAGTTTATTGCAACAAACAATGTGGTTTTAATTTACTTATATGCGTTCGAGTTATTCTTCACGCTTGTATCATATTTTTTGAAAGAATTGATATTTTTTTACATGACAAATATGTAAATGTTTGATGAATCACATTTTCATAATGTTTTTATCTATTCATCATTCATTAATTCATTTAGCTAAAACATGAGATATGAAACTAGATGAATATGGTTCCAATTAATTGATAAAACTTCAAGATATTTGTTGCGCTCGTTGAAATATATTTTTTCTTGTTATACTTGTTTTGTATTATATAATTGCCCGAGAGATTATAATAAATTGTGTTCACAAAAAAAAAATTCAAATTGTTGCCAAAGAAAAAAAAAAAAAATTTCCATATTAAATACCTGAAATTTTGTGCATCTTCATTGAGAAATGTACTTTCATATTCAGCAGTAAATTCTTACGATATTTAAACAAAAATCAAATTCATAATTCAAAAAATCATGTTATGTTAAGTATCGTATTTGCCTGACAGTTTTTGGACTTGGGTTTGTGCTTTGCATCAATAATGTTTTCGTTATTACCCTGATTCCATCCTTCAATATATTTTCATACCTATCACAACGTGTAATATTTTATACATTGTTCTTTTCATAAACGGAAATAAATAAATGCGACTCGTGTATTGAAATATTTAAGGTCTCTTTGAGCATTTATGTACTGATATAATTTTGCATTTATTCATTGCATATCAATTATATCATTTTAACAATACAAATCAATCATAGAGTTAACGTAAATTTTCACAATTATATCTCTAACAAAATGTGAAAATTGAATAAATAATTACCATTGATAATTATTTTATCAAGATTGTGGTGGAAATTGTTTTCAATGTTCAACAAATAAAAATGAAATAAATTTACTCTTCATGAGAAAAAATAATATCAATACCATTCATCGATTATTAAGAATCGTTATGATGAAAAAATGCAGATTATCCCTTTTCATCATACTATAATGTATGATTATTATAATTATTCAAAATAAAATGAAAACTATTCAAACTAATCCAATCGGAATGCTAAATAAAATCAAACATAATAACATTCCTATATTATTGAACAATATGTATTTATAAAATTACATGAAAAAAATTTGGAAAACTGTACTTACATACGCACACAAGGGAAGTATACCTGGCGCACATCTGGATTTTAGTGTGCTTTATCCACAAATAAAAAAAAAATTTCAACCTATTCTCACTGTCTTCAATTATTTGTTTACCAAAACATTGATTAACATGTATTTAGCCGAGCTTGCTTTGAATGATTTCATACTATATTATTAAATTATCGATAAATATATTTTTTTATTGTAGTGTCATTAGAAATAAAGAAAAATAAATAAAAAGATTAAAGCAGTTGTAACCTGAGTGAATAAATAGAAAATTATTGAATTAAATTTTCAAAACCATTCAATATTTACCATTAGAAACTATTTTATTAATTGAAATCAATGATATACACTTTGTATAATGAATGAATTGAAAATTATAAGATATGATGGACGAAAGGAACTTTTAATACATTTATAGTTTACTCAAACAAACAAAAAATGTATTTAAACGTGTTAATAATAATTAAAGAAAAACATATCCAGATAATCACATTATCTAGTAATTAAAATAAATTATTATTGGCGATTACTTGAGCTTTTTTCATTTTCTCTCATTAAAGTATACACACAATTGTTAATAATATAGTCGACATATGATTTCAATTTAAAAAGTATTCATTAAGAATTATTTTTTAATTTATTTATTTACTTCTGATAAGCATCATTCATTTTTTTATAGTTTTAATAATGAACCTGCTATTAATGAATAATATTAAATATTAAAACCGTTGCCAATTCGATTGGTCAACATATCGTGAAAAGTGTCTATTTATTCACATAATTCACGAAAAATCATGTGGATTGAGAACATTTTCAAGAGAAAATTTAAGCTGAAATTTTATTTTGAAAAAGATCGTAGACCCATCTAGTGCCCAAAAATGACCGCAAGTCCCAGGGTAATACCGACCTCAAAGATATTTAGTGGCGCTAAAATAACGCATCCTGATTGGCCGTACTTAAGTAATTAATAATTCAAAATCAGATGTATTAATTAATAAATTATGAATGAATTCACGTTCAGGACCGTCTCATGAATCTCCACCTTCAAGGAAAGTCATTTATTACGCCACACCCTTATGTATGAAAAAATATATATATATGATTTTATTAAAATTTTAATTCATAAGAAATATATCAACTTTGACTTGAAAATTATATTTTCTAATGTTATAAATGAATATCTATCATAATTGAGGCATGTAGAAGAAATTTCATACTATTTCGTGAAGGTAATGTTAATTGACGAATTAGCAATAATTGCAAAAAAAAAAAATATATATATATGTATATATTAATTCATATGTACCTCTATATACAAGTATAGACTTGATGCAGTAAATTCATCTAGAACGTTAAATAAAACAAATTTTGTTGCTGTAATTTATTAAAATAAAATTTTTTTTTGTTTATAAAATATAGTTTTCTCCTTTTTGCTATAAATAAATAAATAAATATTTATTTCCAATAAAAGTTAAAAGTCCATTTGATCATGAGATAGTGCAAATCAATATTTTACTACTTTTCATTATTATTAGTTTGATGTAAAAATTTATGAAATAAATCATATTTGATTCATAATCGTGTATAGCACGTTGAACCGCTGCCTATGCAAAACATCTACCGCGCTATAGATTGTTACAATTATCCAGTTCAGAAAAATCAAATGATAAAAGATAGTCCCTTCTTTTCATCTTTACGTTGGATAATTGGTTAAAATATCTTTATTTCCACCTACCTTCGCTGGTAGAATACGCAATGCCACCCTGATTTCATGAATATCCATGAAATATCAGGGAAAAATACAAAAATGGAATTGGGAAAGTAAACTATTTATCATTATGCAAAATAAGACAATGTCAATTGTGATATTGAGGTTATTTTAATAAGAAACACGAGGAATTTAAGTATTTTCATATTTATTTTGTAAGAAGCATAAGAAAACACATTCGCTTTATTAAATATTCGACAGAATAAAAAAATTAACTTACATTATCTAAACTTCATTAGATGGTTACTTACGCCATCTCTAAGTAAGCTTTACATTCAAATAATTTTATTGCTACCTATTCCTACTTCTTACAGGTTTCTGCTCAAAACAAAATTATGGTTTTCTACAAAAATGAAAATTGTAAAGTTGTATGAATCTCTTGTATCTCTTGTTGTATGTATCTCTTTATTGTATCTATAATCAATTATTAAAAATTATCCACTATTAATTGCCATTCTTCAAGATTATTGTCTTTTTCATATTGCAAATAGTATAATTTATTGGGAGATGGGGGGATATTTGTGAATATTTGTAGAGGTTTTGTCTGCCACGTGCTAACAAAAAAATTCTGCATAGAAGTTACATGTATAGCCAACAATCATATATCTGTATTCAAATCAAATATTTATGAATAAATGATATGCTGTTTCAATTCAATGAGAAAAAATATGTATATAAATTGATGATCAGAATGAAATTTAATTTTCATACTATAATTTTTATTTATTAATTTTCGCACTTATCATTTATCCATATATACAGGTATGTAAATGTATATGTAAGTGGCAAAACAGTTGATCAATCGATCACAAATAAAATTTATCTTCACATCTCTTTGTTATTCATTCGTATGCATACATACAATAATAGAAATATATACCATTAACTGTCACATTATATATTATATACACGTGTATAAAAAAATGAATAAATTATCATTGAAGAATTACGTGAATTTATTATAATTAATTATATATTTGGAAATTTATATGTGAAATATATGTATTGAGTCATCTTGTATATGATATTATTTCATACAATATATCACATCTACTTTTTGGAAATTTAATTTCTCTGAAAATGCAAAAAATAATTAATCTCGTATGCATATATACATAATACTGAAATGATAATGGAAAAATACGCATCATTCTATTTTTTTGGTTATTTGTGTTTTTTTGTTTTTTTGTTTTTTCTTGAATTTCGTAGAAAATATAAATAGCTGGAATGACTGCTGAACTCGGAGGTGAAAATGCCCTCACCGAGTCGTGCTAAAAATGTCGATGTGCAGATAGCACTGAAAATTTTGTTATCGATGTAATTGTTGTAAAACACATTTCAAGTATTACCAATTTAGTATAAGGAAAAAACGGATGGAACGCGGTTGCTATAGTCGCCATTTTCACAGTTTCATACATTTTGAATGAATCAATATAAAAATTCAATGATTATTTGAATGAAATATCAATGAAATTGATATTGAACAAAAAAATATTTGATGTTTGGAAATTTTTTTCATGTTTCAATGCATTAAATACGAGGAATCAATTCACATGAATTTTTTTGGTTGAATAGCAAAATATAATGGGAACTGGATGAGGACGATATTCCATCTGTTTGTACAGAACGAAAATATTGAAAAATTTCAATTTTTAAAATGCAATAAAAGTATTTGTAGCGGTATATACTGAAGAATTGTCATGTCCCAGGCACACCACTAATCGATTCATTAAATACTTTATTTTACAATTAATAAGTATTTGATAAATGAATTATTGTAAATGATACACGAACAAAAGAAACATTTTTGTGATTCATAATTATTCAACTCACTTAGCCAACGGATAACTACACTGTGGCATGTAAACATAATAAATTATTGTAAATAAAAAGAATAAAATATATTTTTTGAAATAGAAAAAGAAAAAAAAAACAACAAAAGAACAACTACATATCATACATATTATACAATAAAAAATTTTTTTACAGAGAACGAATTTTTCGAAGACCATTTCATGATCTATAGTTTTGATAATAATCGCCATCGACCTTCGATCAATATTGCAAGAGATTTTTCCAGCGTATGACCGTCAAGATCTGACAACACCTGCACAATATCGAAGCTAATACTCAACATATTTCTATAATATGATAACAATGGCGTTTATGAAAATTTCGAGTACTATGTATTTTCCAAAAGATAAGACCTTAAATTATTGGGCTTCATGGGCAATGCCACTCATTCATACAAATTATATAAATATATATAAATATTCTGCATGCATCACATTTCATTATAACGACATGAGAAATTGATTTTTATCGTTTATTCTTTCTTTAAATAAATAAATATCAGTACGTGGTTATGAAATAAATAGAATAAAAAAAAAATAACAATATGAAAAAGTAAAAATAAGGAAGCCTCAAATTGGATACATCTAAGTGTAAAATAATATGTTTTTGATAAAATATAATCTCGGCGTACGTGACATTTATTTCGCAGATATCACAAATATTTTCATCGTTATTATTTGATGTACATTATTTCCTTACTCATCATCACGAAAAGAGAACTCTATTGAAATCATTGGTTTTTTCTTCTATATTTATCAATTGGTCATCTGTATAATATCAATGATAACCTTGGAAAATTCCCAATTATATTAGTGTTAATGAGATATTAATTGAACTTCGATAAACTCTAGTAATACACAAGAGCACACACATCGCTGCTTATTTCAGTATGAAAAAAACGTGTCTGCGGTAACATCGTACCATAAATCTTCAATTCAATTATTCAATTGAAAAAAAAAAAGAAAAAAAAAAAGAAAATAAAAGACAATGAAGTTGCATAATAAATTATTAATTGCAACTGCAATATGTTTTCATATTTTGTTGTGTTCACAACCAGTTGATGTAAGTTTTCTACGGTTTTTTTCTTTTTTTTTTTTTTTGTTTGATTCACAAAATACATTTTATTTTTTTTAATCGCAATAATCAATTATGTTTATATGTAACAGTCATGTGCATTTTTTGGTTCAAATCGGCTAAGTGAGTTGAATGATAATAAACTACAAAAATATTTCTTCATCCATTACATATTTTGAATTATTTATAAATTGATTGTTACTTTTTCCCTTTCTTCTTTCCAGAAACTTTTTTCGGGCATAGCGAGACTAAACGTACGTAAATTCACTGCCAATTAATCAATGATATAATTATAATTGCATGAAAATATATAATCGTGTCCCGAGTCGAAATTTAGCGTGTCTATAGCATATCCAGGTTCTCTTTTACGTGTCAATAAGATATCCAGGTTCTCTTTAGCGCACCAATAGCACATCAAATGCATAACTTTCAATTTCACTTTGAAATACCGTTTCAATAATTCATCAAAATTATCAATATTTTGAAAACACCATGGGGTTTCATCGAGTCATCAAGGTTTTCAAACTTTTAAAATAATTATACTTAAATATCATAACGAAAATAACATTTCTTTTTAAAGTAAAATGAAAATTATTTATTTATTAAATAAAAATCCATATCAATTTTATAAAGTTTTTACGAAATATTTATACTATAATGTACACACATGTACTATTATTTAAGAATTTATTGAAACGCAAAAATAAATCTTTCAAAATTCAAAAATATATATTCATTTCAATTCTTTACTATTTACAGGACAACTGATATGATTTTGCTTATTTACATTCATGTAAATACATACATCTGAAAGTTTTTCGATAGAAACAATTATATTATACTGCACATACTACACCGTCGTACCCTCAGCAAATTTCCCATGCATCTCCTATCAACAATCATCAACCGTATCCTCAACAAAACTTCCAAACTCCTGTGTACAACTCAAATAACACAAATGATAATCCATTTTATTATCCTTTTTAAGATTCCTTCTGAAAATCAAACAGTGAATTTTAATCCGGTCCCTAACTCCAGTCCCATTAATGAAATCTGGCATAATTTTTGATTTTTGATACAAATATACAATTGTTTCAAAAATATTACATTATTAAACGAAAGTAAATTCATTATATGAATAAGTGAAAAAAAAGTTTGAATGAAGATGTGATGTGAAAAGAATTTTTTTTTCTTTTTTTTTCTGTTCTCGTGCAATCTTGTCTTTATTGAGTAATGAATCATTGGTGAAATTTAATAAATGATGAATTTAAAATATCAAAAACTGAATTATTATTATTATTATTGTTGTTATAGACACAAAAATAATTGGCATTTGTTCATATGGGCGGGTATGTGTTTAAGTGTGGACACGTTTGTATAATCATGTCTTTTATAATATAATATTTTCATTTTTCGTATGTACACGAATGGCGTATTGGGTAGCGTGACAGTCTCTTCATGTGTCTTCCAAGGATCCCTGGTTCGAGTCTCACCATCTGACGTTTCTATTTTTTCCGATTTATGTTTAATTTTAAATTTTCTATTACCTTTCAGATTTCCAACTTGATATATATAAGTGCACTACTGATTCAAGTCATTCAATGTAAACCAACAGTAATCAAATTAGTTGTTGCAATACATATACAACTCGTGTTTGATTGGTGCATGTGTTCTTTTTGATAATTTTGTTTGTGGGATACTCAATAGCATTTACAATTCATCAATAGCGTTTCGAACGTCGGAAAAAGCCAGTAAGTAGACGCTCGAAACGCTTCTGAGCGCTGAATACCATTGAGCCAACTATCCTTAAGGTTATCGTAGCGTATTCAAGAATGTCATAGAATATTGATGCATTTTTGATGCGCTAAATTTCGACTCGGGGTATCATTTACAATAATTCATGTATCAAATATTTATTAATTATTCATTTGTTCATTTTTGTTCCATTATAAGATGTAGACTGCGTAATTGATGGATTCTACCCTAATTCAACGGATGAGATCTGCATCACGCGTGGATACGAAAGTGATATGAGTAATTTATGCAGACCAAGTAAGTAAAAATTATCAACTTGGAGAGATTGACACTCTCGACATACGAAAAAGAAAGATCTACACCAAATCTTTGTCTTATTGACTGTTACAGTGAGACTCTCAGTGGAATCTCAATATTGTTCCTATTATTCATTTCAACCAGTTTGAAAAATAATTATCAAGTATATGTCCTTTATTATTATTATTTTTTTTTACAAACAAAAAAAAGACAACGAGTGTGAACGTGTATGTGAATTCATTGTCAATCAAACAATTATATAATTATGATTGCATGGAAATATATGTTCGCGTATGATTTATAATGATTAGTTTATCAAATATTTATTAATGGTTCATTTGGTGTTTTTTTGTTTCAATATAAAAAGTAAATTGCAGTCGTATTGAACCGTGCCCTGGAGCGGCAATGAAATATTGCTATCGAAGTAGTATATTCGAACAAGAAGGTTAATTCCAACCAAGTGAGTACAAATTATCAACTTGGAGAGATTGACACTCTCGACATACGAAGAAAAACGATCCACATCACATTTGTGTCCCACCGACTCTCATGGTGAAATTCCCAGTGTGCTCTTGATATTTTTTCCATCATTTATTTCAACCAGTTTGAAAAATAATTATTAAGTATATGTCGTGTATTATTATTATTTTTTTTTCAAATAAAAAAAGGACAAGTGTGAACGCGTATGTAAATTCATTGTTAATTAAACAGTTATATAATTATAATTGCATAGAAATATATTTTCGTGTATAATTTACAATAATTAATTCATCAAATACTTATTCATTATTTATTTGCTCATTTTTATTTCATTATATAATGTAGGGTGCAATAGAAATCGAATTATAAGGCATGTTTGAGTCATGATTATATTTTAGAGCATTCACCATCCACCCGTGGGATTGATATTCCCTGAAAATGCGAAAAACAAATTGTAATCATGTCTATACATACGAGAAAGTACTTGGGTTACTCTAGATGTTTCGATGGTCTCAATGATCATGAAAATATGAAATTGATGGATTTGTTTTACTCTACTTGTGAATTTAAACTACAACATTGAAAAGATATAATAAAATAGAATAATTATCATAATAAGATATTTCAATATATATTTTTTTTCTGATTTTTCTAATTTTAAACCATTGAATACCATAATTTGTGTATGATACATAAAATAATACGAATTAATCTACTTATATGTGGTATCTTATTATGAAAAAATAAAAAAATAATAGAAAAAAAAAAAAAAAAAAAATACAGATTATAATGAATAAATGAATAGGTAAATAAATGAAATTTATTATAAATAAAATGACTGTTGCTGCCGAATGAAAATCCATTGACGTCAATAGGAAAACTGTTGACGTCAAAGTGAAATTTACTCAAGTTCTATATAACATTGATATTCATTATTCTCCGTATCCAACTGAATATAATGTCAATTATAATCTTAATACGTATCGGACGTTACCATTTTCCAAAGTAATGAAAGTCAGTCAATAGAAAAGAATTTGATGAGTATCTCTAATTGTAAAATAGTATATTTTATGAATCGTTTAGTGGTGTGCCTGGGACATGACAATTTTTCAGTATATACCGCTACAAATACTTTTATTGCATTTTAAAAATTGAAATTTTTCAATATTTTCGTTCTGTACAAACAGATGGGATATCGTCCTCATCCAGTTCCCATTATATTTTGCTATTCAACCAAAAAAATTCATGTGAATTGATTCCTCGTATTTAATGCATTGAAACATGAAAAAAATTTCCAAACATCAAATATTTTTTTGTTCAATATCAATTTCATTGATATTTCATTCAAATAATCATTGAATTTTTATATTGATTCATTCAAAATGTATGAAACTGTGAAAATGGCGACTATAGCAACCGCGTTCCATCCGTTTTTTCCTTATACTAAATTGGTAATACTTGAAATGTGTTTTACAACAATTACATCGATAACAAAATTTTCAGTGCTATCTGCACATCGACATTTTTAGCACGACTCGGTGAGGGCATTTTCACCTCCGAGTTCAGCAGTCATTCCAGCTATTTATATTTTCTACGAAATTCAAGAAAAAACAAAAAAACAAAAAAACACAAATAACCAAAAAAATAGAATGGTGCGTATTTTTCCATTATCAATTCAGCATTATATATACGTATGCATACGAGATTAATTATTTTTTGCATTTGCAGAGAAATTAAATTTCCAAAAAGTAGATGTGATATATTGTATGAAATAATATCATATACAAGATGACTCAATACATATATTTCACATATAAATTTCCAAATATATAATTAATTATAATAAATTCACGTAATTCTTCAATGATCATTTATTCATTTTTTTATACACGTGTATATATTATATAATGTGACAGTTAATGGTATATATTTCTATTATTGTATGTATGCATACGAATGAATAACAAAGAGATGTGAAGATAAATTTTATTTGTGATCGATTGATCAACTGTTTTGCCACTTACATATACATTTACATACCTGTATATATGGATAAATGATAAGTGCGAAAATTAATAAATAAAAATTATAGTATGAAAATTAAATTTCATTCTGATCATCAATTTATATACATATTTTTTCTCATTGAATTGAAACAGCATATCATTTATTCATAAATATTTGATTTGAATACAGATATATGATTGTTGGCTATACATGTAACTTCTATGCAGAATTTTTTTGTTAGCACGTGGCAGACAAAACCTCTACAAATATTCACAAATATCCCCCCATCTCCCAATAAATTATACTATTTGCAATATGAAAAAGACAATAATCTTGAAGAATGGCAATTAATAGTGGATAATTTTTAATAATTGATTATAGATACAATAAAGAGATACATACAACAAGAGATACAAGAGATTCATACAACTTTACAATTTTCATTTTTGTAGAAAACCATAATTTTGTTTTGAGCAGAAACCTGTAAGAAGTAGGAATAGGTAGCAATAAAATTATTTGAATGTAAAGCTTACTTAGAGATGGCGTAAGTAACCATCTAATGAAGTTTAGATAATGTAAGTTAATTTTTTTATTCTGTCGAATATTTAATAAAGCGAATGTGTTTTCTTATGCTTCTTACAAAATAAATATGAAAATACTTGAATTCCTCGTGTTTCTTATTAAAATAACCTCAATATCACAATTGACATTGTCTTATTTTGCATAATGATAAATAGTTTACTTTCCCCATTCCATTTTTGTATTTTTCCCTGATATTTCATGGATATTCATGAAATCAGGGTGGCATTGCGTATTCTACCAGTGAAGCTAGGTGGAAATAAAAATATTGCAACCAATTATGTAACGTAAAGATGAAAAGAAGGGACTATCTCTTATCATTTGATTTTTCTGAACTGGATAATTGTAACAATCTATAGCGCGGTAGATGTTTTGCATAGGCAGCGGTTCAACGTGCTATACACGATTATGAATCAAATATGATTTATTTCATAAATTTTTACATCAAACTAATAATAATGAAAAGTAGTAAAATATTGATTTGCACTATCTCATGATCAAATGGACTTTTAACTTTTATTGGAAATAAATATTTATTTATTTATTTATAGCATGAAGGAGAAAACTATATTTTATAAACAAAAAAAAAAATCTAATTTTAATAAATTACAGCAACAAAATTTGTTTTATTCAACGTTCTAGATGAATTTACTGCATCAAGTCTATACTTGTATATAGAGGTACATATGAATTAATATATACATATATATATATTTTTTTTTTTGCAATTGTTGCTAATTCGTCAATTAACATTACCTTCACGAAATAGTATGAAATTTCTTCCACATGTCTCAATTATGATAGATATTCATTTATAACATTAGAAAATATAATTTTCAAGTCAAAGTTGATATATTTCTTATGAATTAAAATTTTAATAAAATCATATATATATATTTTTTCATACATAAGGGTGTGGCGTAATAAATGACTTTCCTTGAAGGTGGAGATTCATGAGACGGTCCTGAACGTGAATTCATTCATAATTTATTAATTAATACATCTGATTTTGAATTATTAATTACTTAAGTACGGCCAATCAGGATGCGTTATTTTAGCGCCACTAAATATCTTTGAGGTCGGTATTACCCTGGGACTTGCGGTCATTTTTGGGCACTAGATGGGTCTACGATCTTTTTCAAAATAAAATTTCAGCTTAAATTTTCTCTTGAAAATGTTCTCAATCCACATGATTTTTCGTGAATTATGTGAATAAATAGACACTTTTCACGATATGTTGACCAATCGAATTGGCAACGGTTTTAATATTTAATATTATTCATTAATAGCAGGTTCATTATTAAAACTATAAAAAAATGAATGATGCTTATCAGAAGTAAATAAATAAATTAAAAAATAATTCTTAATGAATACTTTTTAAATTGAAATCATATGTCGACTATATTATTAACAATTGTGTGTATACTTTAATGAGAGAAAATGAAAAAAGCTCAAGTAATCGCCAATAATAATTTATTTTAATTACTAGATAATGTGATTATCTGGATATGTTTTTCTTTAATTATTATTAACACGTTTAAATACATTTTTTGTTTGTTTGAGTAAACTATAAATGTATTAAAAGTTCCTTTCGTCCATCATATCTTATAATTTTCAATTCATTCATTATACAAAGTGTATATCATTGATTTCAATTAATAAAATAGTTTCTAATGGTAAATATTGAATGGTTTTGAAAATTTAATTCAATAATTTTCTATTTATTCACTCAGGTTACAACTGCTTTAATCTTTTTATTTATTTTTCTTTATTTCTAATGATACTACAATAAAAAAATATATTTATCGATAATTTAATAATATAGTATGAAATCATTCAAAGCAAGCTCGGCTAAATACATGTTAATCAATGTTTTGGTAAACAAATAATTGAAGACAGTGAGAATAGGTTGAAATTTTTTTTTTATTTGTGGATAAAGCACACTAAAATCCAGATGTGCGCCAGGTATACTTCCCTTGTGTGCGTATGTAAGTACAGTTTTCCAAATTTTTTTCATGTAATTTTATAAATACATATTGTTCAATAATATAGGAATGTTATTATGTTTGATTTTATTTAGCATTCCGATTGGATTAGTTTGAATAGTTTTCATTTTATTTTGAATAATTATAATAATCATACATTATAGTATGATGAAAAGGGATAATCTGCATTTTTTCATCATAACGATTCTTAATAATCGATAAATGGTATTGATATTATTTTTTCTCATGAAGAGTAAATTTATTTCATTTTTATTTGTTGAACATTGAAAACAATTTCCACCACAATCTTGATAAAATAATTATCAATGGTAATTATTTATTCAATTTTCACATTTTTTTAGAGATATAATTGTGAAAATTTACGTTAACTCTATGATTGATTTGTATTGTTAAAATGATATAATTGATATGCAATGAATAAATGCAAAATTATATCAGTACATAAATGCTCAAAGAGACCTTAAATATTTAAATACACGAGTCGCATTTATTTATTTCCGTTTATGAAAAGAACAATGTATAAAATATTACACGTTGTGATAGGTATGAAAATATATTGAAGGATGGAATCAGGGTAATAACGAAAACATTATTGATGCAAAGCACAAACCCAAGTCCAAAAACTGTCAGGCAAATACGATACTTAACATAACATGATTTTTTGAATTATGAATTTGATTTTTGTTTAAATATCGTAAGAATTTACTGCTGAATATGAAAGTACATTTCTCAATGAAGATGCACAAAATTTCAGGTATTTAATATGAAAATTCTTTCTTTTTTTTTCTTTGGCAACAATTTGAATTTTTTTTTTGTGAACACAATTTATTATAATCTATCGGGCAATTATATAATACAAAACAAGTATAACAAGAAAAAATATATTTCAACGAGCGCAACAAATATCTTAAAGTTTTATCAATTACTTGGAACCATATTCATCTAGTTTCATATCACATGTTTTAGCTAAATGAATTAATGAATGATGAATAGATAAAAACATTATGAAAATGTGATTCATCAAACATTTACATATTTGTCATGTAAAAAAATATCAATTCTTTCAAAAAATATGATACAAGCGTGGAGAATAACTCGAACGCATATGAGTAAATTAAAACCACATTGTTTGTTGCAATAAACTGAAATCATGAGACACGCAATTTTTTTTAGCGTTGTGGTAAAATTAAGCTATTGATTTCAATTTATCTTTTACTGAGAGAATCCGTTGCTGGCTGATAAAATAAAAGAAAACACCAGTTTCTTGTAGCGATGTATGAAAAGTAATAGGATGTGAGTTTGTAAATGTGCAATACATTCACAAAAAAAAATAGATCATTCATTATTAAGATCCGACCAAATAATTTTTTTTTGTATTTTCCCAACATCCTCAATTAAAAAGCTCCAATCCTCGAGACTGATTCGATTAGCATATCATATTGATTACACATTATATTGCAATGGAAAGCAATGATAAGAATTTCTATCTTGACTACATAACTTCCATTGAAATCGTTCAATGATGACGAAAAATTTAGTTCCAAACATAGAGAATCAAAAAAAATTTATAAATCATTCAGAAAAAGAAATATTCGATAGGACAAATTTAATTTTCGACATGTATCAATAAACGCGGTCACTCATGTAGTTATAAATTTTGAGATATTGATGATGCATGTATGTATGTATGTATGTATGCATGTATGTATGTATGCATGTATGTATGTATGCATGCATGTATGTATGTATGTATGTATGTATGTATATATATGTCCATCGCATACATCGGAGTCGAAAATTTTATCCAGCGCATATTTTTGCGACATTTGCATCTTTTCAGGTCTGACCCAAAAGTGTTCTTATATGGAATGCATCTTTTTGGGTCTTTTTCAAAACGGGGATTCAATGAATACTTTTAGGTCCACTCATTCCTTACATTGTATCAATAGATGGCGCCAGAGTATATCATTTCATCTCAGAAACCGAGAATGAGATTTGAAAATTATATTCAAGTTTTTTTTTGTCCCAAAATTATCGCTCAAAGCATGAAATTTATTTGTTATTGTTGAAACATATATTTGAATGGAATCATAAATATTTATTCAAAATGTCCTCAAAACATGCTATACATAAAAAATGGAGAAAAAAATTTTTATTATTCTTTTGATCACTTTTTTTCTCCATTTCGCAATCATATAACCAATTTAATTATTACTACGTATCAAATCATTGATTATACATCATGAAATCATTTTAATAAAATTTTTTGAGAGATACATGGAAAAATGTACACATGCATCAAGTGATGTGTGCATGAAGTCTACAGTCCGCAAATGTGAATTTTTCAATACTGATTGAAATTAGCATTGGAGATTCAATACTACGGGAATAATGGAATACCAGATACACGATGGACTTATCGGAAAAAAAATAGCCGATACCAAAGTAGTGCAAGCAATGATACAGGGAGAATCTATATGTCTTATACATGTGAAAATATAAGATTATATTGATTGTGATTTTTTTAAATTGAGATATCTCAAAACAAAGATTCACATTCGTCAACACGAACAGATGAATTGTTGATTTTTTCCGTCACTATACAAGTTGTCTTTTATCATGAAAATTCATCACGACGGGATAGCAGGATCATATTTCTATTTACACTTCTATGTATATACACCGACTCTGTTTTGTTTTTAAACGTCTAGCGGTCGACATTCGTGCTCAATAGAGTTTCATATGAAACAAAATATATGTGACCTTCATCAAACTTTATTTCGAACAAATTTTTTTTTTTTGTGCAGTATCATTGAATGAATAATATATATATGTTCTGTTAGAATATTAGAAACACATGACCCACAGAATGGAATGATATTTCATTTTATTTTATTTCAAAATTACGATGTAATATCTGTAGCTTATTTTTCGATCTGCCCCTATATGATGTAATGATGTTTGAGTATTTACCTGAAATTTATAAAAGAAAAGTAATAAAATTTGATAATATTTCCTGCAGTCTCTCTAAATTTGTAGATTGTACTAAAAAAATTTTCGCAACAACAAATGAAATGTTGTTATGAATTTCATGGTTGCGTTGCCTCCCGTCGGAGATTGAGACGCAGAACCTATTCGACGAGTGACAACGACCGCGCGCATTCATCAATCGCAACGCCCAAGGATAATTTCCATGTTATTAAATTTCATGTAGAGCAAACAATGCATTCAATTTATCATGATCAATTCAGATCCCTTTTTTTTTCAATTTACGGTCCTCGAAGTATACGCTCAGTTGAATATATAACGCATGTTGCATTATATGATGTTCCATCAATTTTGGAATAATATCATGAATGTAAATATGAGGAGAGAACAATTTTCAAACTAGTAACAGACATTAAAATGATTTGCGCTAAAACAAATGAAATGTCACGATCTTAGCTTCCACGATTACATTGTAAGCCGTTCGATATTCATACGTAGAGCTCATTCGAGGAGTACGAGCGACCGTGCGAATTCATCAACCGAACGCAAAAAATCATTTCATTACCATATTTACTTTCGTACAATGCAAGTAGTGCATTACATCAATCAAACCAAATTAGAATGTTTATTTATTGATTTTTTTTTTTTACGGTTTCACAGGTCCCAAAGTATGCAATTCATATCTAGATCATTCACTATATGATGTTATGATATTTCATGATTTCTCCAAAATTAACAAATGAATATTAATCAAATTCAATAATGGAACCTGCATTCCCTGGGAATTTTTCGGTCGCATTCTGACGAATTTCTCTGTAACGAATCAAATGTTGCTAACTCAACGTTCACGCTCACGTTGCCTGCTGTCAAATATTGAGGCGTAGAGCCTATTCCCCGAGTACTACCGACCGCGCATAATCATCAATCGGAATGCCCAAAAATAATTTTCATTTTCAATTTCTCTCAAGTATTGTTATCGTATCACGTAATGATGAATATCTTTACTCTGCTCACAATATTCAATATTCAAGATATAAATAGTTGTAAGGGATATAATGTATAGTCCCACAATAATGAATTCGGGAGTATACACGGGAAGCAGTTCTCATATGCGTTCAAATAATGAATTTATTAATTTTGAAGGGGTCCCCAAAGAATGCTTTTGATACATAAATTTATTATATCGAAAGCATCTTTTGAGCACTGATATCACATATCGTGAGCATAGTTCCAAGACATTCACCATATATTGAGTCCATTTTGTTAGGATATTTGTGCGAACAAGTATCAAAATATAACATTATCATACAATCTAATTTCTGATTGGCTGGCATATCCGTGACAAAAAAAAATCGAATGTCCCAAAAATATGCATTACATATACGATAACTGTCCCGAAACTATGCGCATGATATGTAATAACAGTCCTCAAAAGATGCTTTCTATATATGAAGGACCCATTTATCGAACGCATAGTTTTGGGACCACCACGAAATTGACCAATTCATATATTGAACGTATAGAACGGAGACTGTCCCCAATAGATGCTCTCAAACACTGAGTCCCGGAAGTATGCTTTACATACTTAAAGTGATATACATTTTGAACAATTAGCATATATAACATAATTCCAATTGTTTTCAATTGATATAATGTTGCTTAATGAACGTATGCAGCAAAAAAGGTATGTCCAAAAATATGCGCTGTACATATATATATATATGTATGCATGTATATATCAATGTATGTATGTATGCATAAACAAAAAAATGAGAAAAAATATGTATATAAATTGATGAACAGAATGAAATTCAATCTTCATACTATAATTTTCATTCATTAATTTTTGCATTTATTGTTTATCCATATATACATGTATGTGAATGTATATGAATGTGGTAAAATAGTTGATCAATCGATCACAAATAATATTTATCTTTACATTTTTTTGTTATTCATTCGTATCCATGAATAAAATAATAGAAATATATACCATTGACTGTCACATTATGTATTATATACACGTGTATAAAAAAATGAATTAATTATAATTGAAGAATTACGTGAATTTATTATAATTAATTATATATTTGAAAATTTATGTATGAAATATATGTATTGAGTCATCTTGGAAGAAGGATGGGAGAAAAGAAGAGAAGGAGGAACAAGAATCAGCAGTATAGAAATAAAAACGCTCAAATATGCAGATGACATAGCGATAATAGCAGAAAATGCAAGAGAATTGGAAAAAATGATAAGAACTTTGGAAAGATATGCAGATAAAAACAAATCAACGGTAAACACAAAAAAGACCAAAATAATAGTATTCAGAAATGGGGGAGGAATAAAAAAGAAAGAAGAATGGAAATACAAAGGAGAAAAAATTGAATGCGTGAAAGAATTCAAATATCTAGGCTATTGGTTCACAATGAGAAATGGACACATGAAGCATATAGTAGAAATGGTGGAGAAGGCACAAAGAGCGGCAAACGCAACGTGGGGAATAAGCATAAGAGCAGGGAGAGGAAGAAAAAACGAGAAGATGTATATGATGAATGCATTAGTACGAGCAGTGGCCATGTATAGAGTAGAAGTATGGGAATGGGGTGAGGTAGAAATGCAAAAAAAGTTGCAAGCGAGATATTGTAAATATGTATTAGGGGTAGCAAGAAACACACCAAAATATATATGGAGAAAGGAATTAGGCATAGAAGATATTGAATACACAATAAGGGAAAGAGCATGCAGATACATAAGAGATGTAATGAACATGGGAGAAGAAAGATTGCCAAAAATATGCCTAAGAGAAGAATGCAGAGGAATAATGAACGGAAAACCATCAAGTTGGGGAAGAAAAATGAAAGAAATACTGGATGATATAGGCACGAAAGAAATATGTGGAAAGATATGGAAGAAAGAATATGAAGGAATATATGAAAAGATGAATAAAAGATTGAAGGTATGGAATGAGAGAGAACAGGGAAAAGAAGAGGAAAGGATAATAAACTCGTCATATAACAAAATATATAAAGAAATTGCACCTGAGGAGAGTGGAGCGATATACCTAAATAAAAATAGGAAAAAATGGGAGGATAATATCACTTGGGCAAGGATGAGATGTGGAAATTGTGATACTTCTTCCGAAAATATTCTGCGTAGAATATTCCGACCTCTCGACTTTTTATTTATGTTGTATTTTTCGTCGACCCCTTTTATGCTTTTTCTAGCTCAGCGATTGTCAGGACTCGTCGGTGCAGGGTGGATCGTCACAAATAACAATTAGATTCCTTAATATGAATTTCCGTTTTTATTATTTTCTCTTTTAGCATACAATTATTCTCGGGACTTGGTACAATGCATGGACGTTATCATGGAACAATATTCTGTGCTCATTGCAGGGATGACTCAGTAATTATTCATTGCCACCAAAATAAATAATTCAAATAATATAATTTTACAATGGATGAGGAAATATTCACCATAGGTACTACAGTATGCGGAAAATGTCACCTTGCAATAATCACACAATAAGTGTATATAATAAATGTGGTTGTTAACAAATACTACATAATTGCAATAAATAATACCGTAATCAAATGATAAATAAATGTGATATTCGAACATGATGTGTTTTCCACTTGTTTCAATAATAATTTCGATAATCAATTAATAAATCCTTGAACAAATCATACTGTTTCCAATACTGAAGTATAATAAGTTATCAAATAATAATGTAATCTTGAATAATTCTAATTTTTAAGCGAAAAATAAATAATCAAATAATAATACACTCTTTGAATAGATGAAATAGTCGAATAGTGATTACTCAAATAATAAGGTATTCTTCGGAATAATTCTAAATATAGCAAATAATAATCAAATAAAATAATAACGTAATCTTTGGATAATAATAATGAAATAATAATTTATCAAATAGTCAAATATTTATAAAATCATAATGCCATAATTAAATTATAATTTATCAAAATAAATAATAATGCAATAATGAAATAATAATTATATCAAATCATAAAATGATAATTCTAATACTCAAACAATAATTTATCAAAATATTCCTGGAAATCATAATGAAATGATAATTTATCGAATAATCTAGTAATCCAATCTTTGAATAATTCTAATAATAGTCTGTATAATGCAATAATGAAATAATAATTTATAATTATGAAACAATCAAATAATAATGCAACTTCCAATACGCGTGAAATGCTTCTATATAATTCGAAGTTTTTACCCTGAATAATTAGTGTGACCAACGGATTTATCATTCCCTCGTCGCATATCTATACCTATTTCATTTTTGAATTCTTTGACCAGGCACCAACCTTTATTCAAGTAGAGCGCACACTGGTTTACAAAAGCGAACCTACTGGTCCCGTCAATTTACAGGTGATACGGGCCAGCGATTTGTGATAATCAAATAAAAAAGAAAAATACTTCGACTCGATCAATCTGGAATGGCACCAACCTCTGATCTCTCTGTGATGCCGCGCACTGCTCCCTTGCGGGATTGTACCATCCATCCACCACAGAAAAGATCGAGCGCACTCGTCCCAGATGTCGTCGAGATGACGAAGCCTTCACCCTCGTCAATGCAGGTCGTACCATCCATCAACTCTGCATAAGACGCCGCGCACTGCTCCCTTACGGGATTGTACCATCCATGCGTCTTATTGCAGAGCCCCGCGCCCTTTCAATGAGTCTCTAGGGTGAGAATTCTCGTATATAATCAAAGATCTTTATGGTATGCTCAACAGTGCATAGATCTGATCGAGGTGACTCTCGGTCGTTAACTGATTTTATCCATCCACTTTACCGCGGCTTAACGACGTCCAACCCAAACTATTGCCGCGAGATGCCCGGTGCCCCTAGCGGTACGTTGCTCAAGTTCTGCAGGGAAAGAAGACTGCACCACGCTCGTCTCCCCTCTCTGTCACTCTACCTACTATTACTCTCTGCTGTCCATAGTAACGTTCGTTACAATATATATATATATGTCGAATCAATAATAACAAATTACTTCGCACCACCATAATTGGACATCATCCATTACTACAGTATATACTTATATACACACATCCAAATATAGAAAAAATTAAATTTTTATATATATATATATATGCATGCAAAAACATAGAAATATATATATTTCTATGGTTCTTTCTCTCTCTTTCCTATTACTATTTCCGAATAAGATATGCACACAATTATGAAGCTTAACCACGTGGTGTCAAGGGACTTAACTTATTGTACCCTATACTTGAAACGTTTATTTTTACCTACAATATTTGTTCATACTTGAAAAATTCATATCTATTGGAGAATATTATTCGATATTTTGCTCAATTGAATGGAGAAATATTACTCATTTATAAATTTTAAATTATTTTCAAAAACATATTTCATGATCCCTACCTTAAGTGTATGCATTCTACGTGAATTGATTAGGTCCAGTCCCTGTCCCGAGCGTTTTTTTTTTTTTTTTGTTTAGTTTCAATCATTTTAACACAAATATTTTTATATAGCACTTGTGGAAATCATTATATGTGGGCAATCGTATATTTTTTGTTTAGCTATGTGAATTTCGGTTATATGCTTTAGGTGCATAATTTCTGAGCACAAAATATGGGTTCGATTCTAATAGCGATATATATTCGTAGTTGTTAATACTTATTTCATGATCAGGAAAATAAAACAAGGAATTAATGTTTGAGATCGTTGTTTGTCAATTTTTTCCTTTAAATCACAAAAGAATCGCAATACTTTTGTAAATGCACAGATGTGCTGTCAGTATATATATTATTTTTCGAATTTCTGTCAAAGCAACCAGCAAATAATGATGATAGCGCACTACGTCATCCAAAAACAATTGTGAATCATACATTTAAATAGTATATACGAATACACGATATTCATACAAGTATGCACATATACAAGTAGGAAACAAATTTCGTTCGTACACATCTCTTCCTTTACATATATATATATATTTTTTTTTTTCTCTCTCTTTCTCATTACTGTTTCTGCATAAAGACTGGTACACTATCATAAAATAAGTGCTCGGACCCTTTTACAATTGCACCGTATACCTGGATCTCACATATTTTTCGACAATATTCATTTTCATTCAGGAAATATGAAATTTTGTTTCATCGTTGATATCTGAAAAAGAATCTATTGATGAAATACTAATAGATAAATAAATAGATGACAAATCAAGTATACATACATAGAATTTATATTTTTTTTGTTACTAATATGAAAATGCGTCTTATATATTATATACTTTGTATAACTTGTGGAACATAGTTTGTAGTCAAGTGGTTAATCTACATGCTTACCATGCAAGAGGTTGAGGTTTCGGTCCCACCGACCAGAATTTTTTTTTTATGCATTCAATATCAATTTTTTTTTTATGTTACACTTTGTCGAAAAAATTACCATCTCGCACAATGCTCTTGCGTAGTAATAATTCGACAAAGTGTAACATTGAAAAAATTTGTTCATAAAAAATTATTCTTTTTCATAACATATATATTATCAAAGTACATAATTACATTGAAATAAAAATTTATAATTTTTTTTACGAATAAATAATCTCATATAAAATATGCGTTTCATATTAATATTTTATTATTTTCATATTACTTATGATATGAGTTATACATAATTATATAAATTGAAAAGCATAGAATATTTTGCATGCAATTATATATATATTTATATATATATTTATCAAAATTATTAAACAAAATTAAACAAATTGTGGGCTTCCACACCACCTATGAGGTACCACAAAAAGCGCGTTAGTTTTTTTCATAGTGGTATTTCGCCTGGAGCCCTATTATTCCACTCGAAACAGCATGCAATTTTAATTTTAAATTATGTCGTTCGCGGCAAAAAGTTTCAATGAATTTCCCTGAATTTTCGGGCATGCATCATATAATTTTGTATCCGACATAATTGATAAATGTTTTTCATTAATTTCCAATTGTCCAGCAGTCATTTTCATCGTTTCCAAAGCCGATTTCAATACACAAATTGCATTGGCGCTGACCGACGAAAGTTTATTCCTTTTTTTTGTTTTCAAATCCGGTAATATAGAAAAAATTCTCTCCGAGTCTGCATTCGAATTAGGTAAAGACCGGACTGCATTCAAAAGACACTTCAAATTGTGGTATTTGTTATTATGTACATTGGGACGCTTGAAAATTTGCTCCTAAGCGTCATCAAAATTCAATTTAGTTATTGAATTTTTTTCTAATTTATTGAAATTATTATTTATATTTATCCATTTTTTTTTCAATTCTTGCTCGTCGAACCCATTCAGAGTTTGAGCTATGAACGATACATCATTGAATGATATTTCTCGGTCAAAATGAAATAAGACGAATTCAGGTTCGAGAACCTTCAATCTATATAAAAATTCATTGTCGAGTGGCAAACGATTACGAATTTCCTCGGCAGCAGTAGCATAAAATTGTAAACAATTTTTTCGGATGTCAGAAATTGTATTGGATTCAATTTCTTCTGTTACTAACTGTTCCAAGTATTTTTCGCATTCAGATCCCAGATCGACGTCATTTAAAGATTTTTGATTTTCCTTAAGGGAAAAATCAATATTCAAATCGAAATTTTCTAAAACTTTCGTCTGCAAAAAATGTTTTATTACCACAATAAGAAGTTCTAATGACTTTTTTTGTAATAAATGAACTTTAGTGTTCGTTGATTAGAAAAACGCGTTGAATTGAATAAAATGATTCAAAATATATTTCAAAAATAATAAATATGCCTTCAGATCTGGCTTTTTTATCATTGTTAATAAATTTTGACCGACTCTATCGGATACAACCATCTCTGTTAATAAGTTTTCTACTGCGTCCCACAATTCAATCAATCTAGTGATTGATGAATGACGTGAAAGCCATCGCGTATCGGCTAATTTTAAAATCTTTTTGTTACATGAATTGAAACATTCACAAAATTCTTTGAAAGTGGCGCTACGTTTTGGACTACAATTTATGAATTTCGCGAGTTTTTTAATGAATTCTTCACAATACGGAGGAATTGCAGCACACGCAGCATGGGCCATCAGAGCAGAAGCATGACATGGACATTTAAATGTTAATAAATTTGAAGAAAATTTCTTGAGAAACTTGAGTTTCCTCATGGAAGATTCGTATTTCCCTGTCATGACAGACGCATTGTCGCATGACAGAGCAATAATATTTGTGAAAGGAATTTTTAATTTCCACATTTCCGATTTGAATATATTAAATAAATTTTCGGCGGTAGAATTTCTTGCATCGACATTTATCAATTTTAATAATTGTGAGCACACGTTTAATTTGACGGGATGGACATATCGAACATGAAACGTCATCCATTTCTCATTAGAAATATCAGACGTTTCATCAATAAATATAGGAAATCTCGTATTTTGTAAAATTTGAACTAACCGATCGGACTCGACAGGATATAAAACATTAGATATTATATTTTTACATTTCAATCTATTCATGCTCATGCTCTGTAACACGTCTGTATCTTTCCCCACGGATTGAAAAAAACAATATATCTTTAGCCGCTTGGAATGGAATATTTTTTTCAGCGATCAGTGCTGCAAACTGCATTTCTGCAGATCTTTTCTTATCATCAAATGACAAAAATGACTGCTGACACCCCCCGTTACTACTACTATTAATATTACTACCACTATTATTATTACTGCTGTTACCACCACTACTACTACTACTACTACTACTACTACTACTACTATTATTATTATTATTATTACCATCAATATTATTATTGTTATTATTGATACTACAATTATTATTAACTATGTGACTAGCAGATTCCTCATGACGATATATTTGTGATAAACCACCGACCAGTAATTTATTACATAGAGCACAAAAAAATAAATTTTCGTCATGAGTCACTGCATGTAGCCACGGATGACATACTTGTAATTCCGACCATTGTGTTTTGAATTTCCTTTTTGGGGGTGCACTTGATCTTGATGGTGGTTGACTCATGTGTGATGTATCCTCACAGCACTCACTTTCATCATTGTTATTCCTATTACACACACTTTCTTCAAAAATTTTTTTGTGCATCATAGAATCCGCATGCCTTGGCGGAAATGTATTACACGAGATATTTTTTTTACATATTGCACAATAATAAACTGCATCGTTCAATTCCACTTTGCGTAGCCAACACTTAAGCCTATCATCGCGAAGCCACGCGTCTAAATAACTCCGCTTTGTTTTTTTTTCCAATATTTCAGCCATTATTACACGAAGCGATATTGAATGAAATAATATTATCGTATTGCACTACGTTGCAATCAATACTGATAGGAAAATGTATCCGAAAATTTATCTAAACCTATTTTTCTAATGGTGGAGGGGCAAAACAATAATTGTGGGTGAAAATTGTGAGAATAGATTTGGCTGGGGTAATTATCAAATTTATAGAAAGAAAATGTAAAAACCATTTGTATATTTCTATAAATTTGAATGCCACTTATATATTGTGATAATTGATATACTTCATGATATGAATCAAAAAAGGTGTCAAGAATTCATTATTGTGGGAGATTTTATAGCCTGATTCAGGAACATAACCAAAAAGAAGAATAATAAATTTAAAGTAAAATTAAAGACAAGATGATTCACAATAGTAATCTCTTGACAACGAATATTATTATCACTTATCTGCTTGCGGAGAATAATTTGAAAAACTTGCGATGCTGTATAAATTTTTTTGTTTTTTGTGACAAGAATTCTTATTGAGCAATATAGAATATAAATAATCGTCATTTTTATCATCATTCTTAGCATTACAATCAATTCCTCCGTTGTATGTCAAGAAACTCAGTGGACAACTTTTGAGGTCGTCTACCTGAGTGCTTATTACTCGATATGATATTATTTAATATCTCACCCATACCTAAACTCACCATCATACTCGGACTAATACTCAATTGTTTATTCCATCGAATTGTTTTTCTTTCATGAATTTAAATATATTCAATTTCGTGAAGAAATAGATTGCGATATAAAAAATACTGACAATTTTTTATACTCCATATTTAATTTCGTGGATATATAAGTAGCATTTAAATTTATATCAATATACAAATGGTTTTTAAATTTTCTTTCTGTAAATTTGATGATTACCCTAGCCAAATCTATCCTTACAATTTTCACCCACAATTATTGTTTTGTCCCTCCACTATTAGAATAATAGGTTTAGACAAATTTTCGAATACATTTTTATACCAATGTTGATATATATAATTGTATGAAAAATATTCTATGCTTTTCAATTTATATAATTATGTATAACTCATATCATAAGTAATATGAAAATAATAAAATATTAATATGAAACGCATATTTTATATAAGATTATTTATTCGTAAAAAAAATTATAAATTTTTATTTTAATGTAATTATGTACTTTGATAATATATATGTTATGAAAAAGAATAATTTTTTATGAACAAATTTTTTCAATGTTACACTTTGTCGAATTATTACTACGCAAGAGCATTGTGCGAGATGGTAATTTTTTCGACATAGTGTAACATAAAAAAAAAATTGGTATTGAATGCATAAAAAAAAAATTCTGGTCGGTGGAACCGAAACCTCAACCTTTTGCGTGGTAAGCAGGTAGATTAACCACTTGACCACAAACTATGTTCCACAAGTTATACAAAGTATATAATATATAAGACGCATTTTCATATTAGTAACAAAAAAAATATAAATTCTATGTATGTATACTTGATTTGTCATCTATTTATTTATTAATTTATTTATTTATCTATTAGTATTTCATCAATAGATTCTTTTTCAGATATCAACGATGAAACAAAATTTCATATTTCCTGAATGAGAATGAATATTGTCGAAAAATATGTGAGATCCAGGTATACGGTGCAATTGTAAAAGGGTCCGAGCACTTATTTTATGATAGTGTACCAGTCTTTATGCAGAAACAGTAATGAGAAAGAGAGAGAAAAAAAAATATATATATATATATGTAAAGGAAGAGATGTGTACGAACGAAATTTGTTTCCTACTTGCATATGTGCATACTTGTATGAATATCGTGTATTCGTATATACTATTTAAATGTATGATTCACAATTGTTTTTGGATGACGTAGTGCGCTATCATCATTATTTGCTGGTTGCTTTGACAGAAATTCGAAAAATAATATATATACTGACAGCACATCTGTGCATTTACAAAAGTATTGCGATTCTTTTGTGATTTAAAGGAAAAAATTGACAAACAACGATCTCAAACATTAATTCCTTGTTTTATTTTCCTGATCATGAAATAAGTATTAACAACTACGAATATATATCGCTATTAGAATCGAACCCATATTTTGTGCTCAGAAATTATGCACCCAAAGCATATAACCGAAATTCACATAGCTAAACAAAAAATATACGATTGCCCACATATAATGATTTCCACAAGTGCTATATAAAAATATTTGTGTTAAAATGATTGAAACTAAACAAAAAAAAAAAAAAACGCTCGGGACAGGGACTGGACCTAATCAATTCACGTAGAATGCATACACTTAAGGTAGGGATCATGAAATATGTTTTTGAAAATAATTTAAAATTTATAAATGAGTAATATTTCTCCATTCAATTGAGCAAAATATCGAATAATATTCTCCAATAGATATGAATTTTTCAAGTATGAACAAATATTGTAGGTAAAAATAAACGTTTCAAGTATAGGGTACAATAAGTAAAGTCCCTTGACACCACGTGGTTAAGCTTCATAATTGTGTGCATATCTTATTCGGAAATAGTAATAGGAAAGAGAGAGAAAGAACCATAGAAATATATATATTTCTATGTTTTTGCATGCATATATATATATATATATATATATATAAAAATTTAATTTTTTCTATATTTGGATGTGTGTATATTAGTATATACTGTAGTAATGGATGATGTCCAATTATGGTGGTGCGAAGTAATTTGTTATTATTGATTCGACATATATATATATATTGTAACGAACGTTACTATGGACAGCAGAGAGTAATAGTAGGTAGAGTGACAGAGAGGGGAGACGAGCGTGGTGCAGTCTTCTTTCCCTGCAGAACTTGAGCAACGTACCGCTAGGGGCACCGGGCATCTCGCGGCAATAGTTTGGGTTGGACGTCGTTAACCCACGGTAAAGTGGATGGATAAAATCAGTCAACGACCGAGAGTCACCTCGATCAGATTTATGCACTGTTGAGCATACCATAAAGATCTTTGATTATATACGAGAATTCTCACCCTAGAAACTCATTGAAAGGGCGCGGGGCTCTGCAATAAGACGGATGGATGGTACAATCCCGTGAGGGAGCAGTGCGCGGCGTCTTATGCAGAGTTGATGGTTGGTCCGCTTTGAGTTAATTGGGTAAAAGTTGACTCTAGCCACCTCAAGAAGCTGCAGGTATAGTGCGCGGAGCTTTGTTATATATTCAACTGAGCGTATACTTCGGGGACCGTAAATTGAAAAAAAAAAGAGATCTGAATTGATCATGATAAATTGAATGCATTGTTTGCTCTACATGAAATTTAATAACATAGAAATTATCCTTGGGCGTTGCGATTGATGAATGCGCGCGGTCGTTGTCACTCGTCGAATAGGTTCTGCGTCTCAATCTCCGACGGGAGGCAACGCAACCATGAAATTCATAACAACATTTCATTTGTTGTTGCGAAAATTTTTTTAGTACAATCTACAAATTTAGAGAGACTGCAGGAAATATTATCAAATTTTATTACTTTTCTTTTATAAATTTCAGGTAAATACTCAAACATCATTACATCATATAGGGGCAGATCGAAAAATAAGCTACAGATATTACATCGTAATTTTGAAATAAAATAAAATGAAATATCATTCCATTCTGTGGGTCATGTGTTTCAAATATTCTAACAGAACATATATATATTATTCATTCAATGATACTGCACAAAAAAAAAAAAAATTTGTTCGAAATAAAGTTTGATGAAGGTCACATATATTTTGTTTCATATGAAACTCTATTAAGCACGAATGTCGACCGCTAGACGTTTAAAAACAAAACAGAGTCGGTGTATATACATAGAAGTGTAAATAGAAATATGATCCTGTTATCCCGTCGTGATGAATTTTCATGATAAAAGACAACTTGTATAGTGACGGAAAAAATCAACAATTCATCTGTTCGTGTTGACGAATGTGAATCTTTGTTTTGAGATATCTCAATTTAAGAAAATCACAATCAATATAATCTTATATTTTCACATGTATAAGACATATAGATTCTCCCTGTATCATTGCTTGCACTACTTTGGTATCGGCTATTTTTTTTCCGATAAGTCCATCGTGTATCTGGTATTCCATTATTCCCGTAGTATTGAATCTCCAATGCTAATTTCAATCAGTATTGAAAAATTCACATTTGCGGACTGTAGACTTCATGCACACATCACTTGATGCATGTGTACATTTTTCCATGTATCTCTCAAAAAATTTTATTAAAATGATTTCATGATGTATAATCAATGATTTGATACGTAGTAATAATTAAATTGGTTATATGATTGCGAAATGGAGAAAAAAAGTGATCAAAAGAATAATAAAAATTTTTTTCTCCATTTTTTATGTATAGCATGTTTTGAGGACATTTTGAATAAATATTTATGATTCCATTCAAATATATGTTTCAACAATAACAAATAAATTTCATGCTTTGAGCGATAATTTTGGGACAAAAAAAAACTTGAATATAATTTTCAAATCTCATTCTCGGTTTCTGAGATGAAATGATATACTCTGGCGCCATCTATTGATACAATGTAAGGAATGAGTGGACCTAAAAGTATTCATTGAATCCCCGTTTTGAAAAAGACCCAAAAAGATGCATTCCATATAAGAACACTTTTGGGTCAGACCTGAAAAGATGCAAATGTCGCAAAAATATGCGCTGGATAAAATTTTCGACTCCGATGTATGCGATGGACATATATATACATACATACATACATACATACATACATGCATACATACATACATGCATACATACATACATACATACATACATGCATCATCAATATCTCAAAATTTATAACTACATGAGTGACCGCGTTTATTGATACATGTCGAAAATTAAATTTGTCCTATCGAATATTTCTTTTTCTGAATGATTTATAAATTTTTTTTGCTTCTCTATAATTGGAACTAAATTTTTCGTCATCATTGAACGATTTCAATGGAAGTTATGTAGTCAAGATAGAAATTCTTATCATTCCTTTCCATTGCAATATAATGTGTAATCAATATGATATGCTAATCGAATCAGTCTCGAGGATTAGAGCTTTTTAATTGAGGATGTTGGGAAAATACAAAAAAAAATTATTTGGTCGGATCTTAATAATGAATGATCTATTTTTTTTTTTGTGAGTGTAATATCGGCCATGCGATATGGCATTCGCTATTGTTATTTGTTATTTTAAATCAATGAAGAATAAAACAAGAAAAGAAAGGGCTAGGCGAAAATTTATCGCACAAAAATTGAATGACAACGAGATTTGAAATCATGGTCAAATGGTTAGAGTACTATGGCCAATTTACAAACTCACATCCCAGTACTTTTCATACATCGCTACAAGAAACTGGTGTTTTTTTTTATGTTATCAGCCAGCAACGGATTCTCTCAGTGAAGGATAAATTTAAATCAATAGCTTAATTTTACCACAACGCCAAAAAATTTGCGTGTCTCATGATTTCAGTTTATTGCAACAAATAATGTGATTTTAATTCACTTTTATGCGTTCGAGTTATTCTCCACGCTTGTATCATATTTTTTGGAAGAATTGATATTTTTTACATGACAAATATGTAAATGTTTGATGAATCACATTTTCATAATGTTTTTATCTATTCATCATTCATTAATTCATTTAGCTAATACATGTGATATGAAACTAGATGAATATGGCTTCAATTAATTGATAAAACTTTAAGATATTTGTTGCGCTCGTTGAAATATATTTTTTCTTGTTATACTTGTTTTGTATTATATAATTGCCCGATAGATTATAATAAATTGTGTTCACAAAAAAAAATTCAAATTGTTGCCAATGAAAAAGAAAAAAGAATTTCCATATTAAATACCTGAAAGTTTGTGCATCTTCATTGAGAAATGTACTTTCATATTCAGCAGTAAATTCTCACGATATTTAAACAAAAATCGAATTCATAATTTAAAAAATCATGTTATGTTAAGTATCGTATTTGCCTTACTCAGTTTTTGGACTTGGGTTTGTGCTTTGCATCAATAATATTTTCGTTATTACCCTGATTCCATCCTTCAATATATTTTCATACTTATCACAACGTGTAACATTTCATACATTGTTCTCTTCATAAACGGAAATAAATAAATGCGACTCGTGTTTTGAAATATTTAAGGTCTCTTTGAGCATTTATGTACTGATATAATTTTGCATTTATTCATTGCATATCATACATATCATTTTACCAATGCAAATCAATCATAGAGTTAACGTAAATTTTTACAATTATTTCTCTAACAAAATGTTAAAATTGAATAAATAATTACCATTGATAATTATTTTATCAAGATTGTGGTGGAAATTGTTTTCAATGTTCAACAAATAAAAATGAAATAAATTTACTCTTCATGAGAAAAAATAATATCAATACTCGAGTCGGCTTCATATTTCTAACCTTATAAAGTAAATGAGCAAAATTTGAAAAAAAAAAAAAGTTTGTACACACTTAGTTATGGATTGTAAGTGTGTAATTTTGTCGCGTAATTGATTGCTAATAATTTTACATCGGATTATTTAAATCAATAGTTAAGGGTTATATATATTATGTTGCAAACCTGAAAGATAATTGAAAATTAAATATTAAACATCAAGCATAAGTATGAAAAAATAGAATATTCGATGGGGAGACTCGAACCTGGAATCCTTGGACAGCATATTTTGAAGACTGGCACGCTACCCAATACGCCACTCAGCTATTTACAAATAAAATTGTAAATAGTGAACTGTAATTCACTAAGGCATATCATGTACACTTATTTACACCTACACTTACACTTACACACACACACACACACACACACACACACACCTGCGCATAGATACGAATGCCAACACAATAATTAAAAAAAAAAATTTATTAAATATTAAATATATGAATAAACAAATAACTAATAAATATTAAATATATTTAAAAAATTTGTGAAATAAAGATAAATGAAATCAATAACGAATTATTGATTAATTAAAAATAAATGAATAAATATTAAAGATTTTAAGAAAATTTATTAAATATTAAATGAATAAATGAATAAATAAATAAACATTAAATATATTTAAAAAAATTTATTAAATAAAATTTACATATCGTAAATATTAAATCAGGTATTTTACAAAGATGTATATTTATTTGAAGATCCATTGGAGGATTGATTCGGTTGATTGAGATATTGATAACTTTCCAAATATTCATATTTATTATAATTGGAATGATCAAAACTCGCGTCATGATAGTTATTATGATTGGGAATTGAACTATGAGATTGATTAAAATTATAAAATAAATGTGGAGGATTTATAAAGGGTGGTGGATCTTGATGTAAATTACTCGGTAACAGTGATGATGATGCTTGAGGAGGTGGTGGTTCTTGATGTAAATTACTCGGTAACAATGATGATGATGCTTGAGGAGGCGGTGGATCTTGATGTAAATTACTTGGTAACAATGATGATGATAGTTGAGGAGGTGGTGTTGCCGATCCTGTAATTGTTGGTTTTCTTGAAGATGATGATACAGAGGAGACATCATGCCCATCATCAGATATAACTGAAACTATTAAAATAAGAATTAGAAAAATACATATTCGGCACCTTGGCGATTAATTATATAATGTTTATAATACTCACTTTTCTTTTTTTTCGAATTTATAACTTTATTTTCCCCACTTTTTTTTGCTTCTTTAATTTCATTTTTTTCCATTTCTTTTTCTTCATTGCTTTTTTTGATTTTTCCTCGTAATGATTGGATTTTGTGATTAACAATACTATTGAATTCTTTCATCGTTACTATTATGTTGAAATGGGTTTTCAAGTAGCCTGTAAAATATTAATTTATCAATTATAAAATATATTCACTTCCTGAAGTCAGGAATATATAAACCATTATATAAACAGTTACCTATAATAGCTGTTCGAACTTTTTGATTCTTTTCATTCAATTTTTCAGCCGATCCGCTATTAACTAGTTTTTCTTCGCCTACTATTGCTACTAATAGGTTTCTTACAACTGCACGTTTCTGATTATTGGATTTCGCTATGATTACATCAATTTGATCTTGTTACAGATATATGCTGGTATTGGGATGTAATTCAATCTAGAACAGACATAAAAAATTTTTATATTAAATTATGTTCATACATGGTAAAATATATAAATATGCATATATATTAAAAAGTTTTCTTACCTTCGCCATGTCTTTAAGTGGATAGAATTTTGCTAAATGTTTTTTGAGTGCTTCATAATGTAATCCAAAAATTTCCACGTACTCTGGAGTGACTAAAATTCACCAAAATTTATCAAAATAACAATAAATAATTGCAATAATATAAACGAAAAATAATTGTCGTGAAACAATACTTACTGCGCGATGTCCACCCCTTACATACGCAGCTCCGGCAATTTTCGCATTGCGAAAGAATTTTTTCTGTATTTTGGTCAATCCGAATCTCTCTATTTATTGATGTCTCTGCCACCCCGCCCAGATTTTCCAGAGTTGAAATTTCCTGCTGTTTTTTCTTCTGGATTGTAATTTTTACCTTTTTATTTTGTTTTTTCTTACTTTTTAACTCTTTATTCATTTCCATGATGTGCACTGGAATTTTTTTTTTCAATATTTCACCGTTTATATTAATATTTAAATGTTGTAAATAATCATTATTACCTGTATCACAAATAAATTTAAAAAAATTTGAATAAAAATTAATAAACAAAAAAAAATTATATGAATAATTTAATATAGCATGAAACACTTGAGTTCACTCAGCACCAACAACTAACTAAATGAGAATAAATCGTCTAAACACAACATAGATGTGAAGAAATGCTTATCAAGTAATAAAATATTGGAAAAACCTAATAATGAGTAATAATGCATGTAAAGGCCTATAATAATAACCTAACTATTTATGACTGGATTTTATCCTGTAGGAAAATTAAAAATAATGAAATAAGATACGAAATTATATATTAAAAATATAATTGAAATGTACTTACTCGAAATTTTTAAAATTTTTGCTTCATATAAAGTAGTTATTTTATGTTCATCTACCCATGGTAGATCGTCTTGCCAGCCAACTTTAATTACTTGCAATTTTAAAACTTGAGCAATATCGACGAAATCCACTATTGTCACCTCGCTTGTTTCTTCCCAAAAAATTAATGCCCATCGGCTCTTTTTTTGTTTCACCATATCGCTTTGATATGTAATGAAAAATAAAGAAAAAAATATAATTGCACTTTTCTTCAAAACACGTGGTGGACTTTGGTTATGGGAAAAATTTCAAACTTCGGAAGTGATCGACAATATTCGATAATAGTCGGCGCAAAGGTCATATTCATGAATATACTCTGCAGGTATATTCAGTCTTATCTTCAAAAAAAGTGATGCAAATGTATATTTATTAGACCTGTGTGTATAGTAAATGTTTTTTTTGGTTAAATAAAAGTTATAACGTATAGTTATTTGTTGTTATATTTTAATATTCAGTGCTTCAGTGTTGTTTAGTGATTTTTTCAATTTTCGAATTATTATTATTCACTATAATGCCGAAAATAAATAAATCTTATAATCCATCCGATTATAGTAGATCAAGAAAATACGAGTTCTTGAAAAGAATAAAAACTGTACCATCATTTCACCAACGGTAAATATTATTATGTAAAATAGCATTCATTATGATATATTTATGTAGTTACATTTGTAATTTTAAACATAGTAAATACTCATTACAATTAAAATTTTTATCCTCATTTCGTACGTATAATAGTGTATATAGGTTATAGTTTATTAGTGTTGATCAAAAATAAAAACTAATGTTTATTAGTATTAAAAAATTTTATAATTAATATTTTCAGGAAACACATTTGGGAACATGGCATAAATGTGGAAAATAATACATCTTTAATGGATACTGGTGACTTCTCAGGTAATGAAAAGTTGAATAGAGAAAATGTAGAAACAGAAAACATCAATACAAGATATATGACTGAAATCGCTGAAGCTGAACAGTTAGAAATCGAAAACGGGGACGAAGAAGATGACTCTTCTGATGATGAAGAAATATGTTATAACAGAGATAATCATAATGATAGTGATAATAGAAACAGTGCTAATGATGAGAATAATGATGAGAATGAAAATGATAATGATGATGATGACGATGTCGATGCCAATGCCGATGCCGGTGATGATGATGAGGATGATGATGAAGATGATGATGAGGATGATGATGAAAATGATAATGATGATGATGACGATGTCGATGCCAATGCTGATGCTGGTGATGATGATGAGGATGATGAAGATGATGATGATCCTCCTATATATGAAAATGCTTCTCTCAAATTGTCGGAGAGTATGTTGTCCATATTTATGTATGCAACAAAGTACAATTTAACTGGGACCGCTTTTGCAGATCTATTGTCATTACTATCATTGCATTTACCACGTGATTCCCGGCACAAAAAAACTGTGTATAAATTTCATAAGTATTTTCATGGCAGTGAAGTACCTTTGAGGAAACACTATTATTGTTCTGAGTGTACAAGTGATCTTGCTTCCAATAATGCTGTATGTGATTGCTCAATCAATGCACATGATCAACCCAAAAATGCATATTTTATAGAAATTCCTATAGCGGATCAATTACAAACACTTCTCCTGCAACCTGGATTTGTTGATGATTTGTCATATAAAGACAATCGTATAAAAGATCATAATGATAACATTGAAGATATATACGACGGTTTATTATATAAGGAATATATGAAAGTAAAAAATCCGAATTCAGATAATTTCCATTTCACATTTATGTGGTACACTGATGGTGTACCAATATTCAAATACGTTAAATCAAGTGCATGGCCATTTTATTTAGTCATTAATGAACTTCTTTATAAAAAACGTATCTTGAAAGAAAATATGATTTTAGTCGGGTTATGGTTCGGTCCTTTAGATCCTGATGTAAATTCATTTCTACGACCGATTCATTCACAAATGGCAGCTTTCAATAATGGTGTAAATTTAAGAGTGCCAACTCCAAATAATTTTCAAATGGTTAAAGCATCTATCCTCTGTGGAACTTGCGATGCTTTGGCTAGAGCCGAATTTTTAAATCATGTGCGGCTCAATGGAGACTAGGGTTGTCCAAGATGTTACGCTAAAGGTTACACCATAGGGGAAGAAGGTGTATACGGAAATACACATATATATCCATTTGAAGGAGATTTAATGTACCGTGATATTCAAACTTATGAAAATTCAGTTGCATCCGCGATTGAAACTGAAAGACCACATTTTGGAGTAAAAGGTTCGATAATTCTGAATAAATTAATGCCGAATATAATACGTGGAACTGCAATCGATGTGATGCATAATGTTTATCTTGGAGTAACAAAATATTTAATAAAGTTGTTATTTGATGGTGCTCATCGATATAAACCTTGGTCACTACACACTCATGGGTATATCATAGATGAACGATTGAAAAAAATTAACCCTCCTACTTTTATAAGAAGAACACCTAGAACTTTAACAAAACATTCGAATTACTGGAAAGCTAGTAAATGGAAATGCTTCCTTTTATTTTATTCACTTCCGATTTTTGAAGATTTGATGGAAGAAAAATATTTCCATCATTATTCAGAATTAGTGTTCGGTATATACTTACTAAATCAAAGGTCAATAAAACAAGAAGATCTTGACTTAAGTAGAAAACTTTTGACAGCATTCGTGGCAAAATTTCAAACATTATACGATCCTCAATTCGTAACTATTAACATTCACTGCTTATTACATTTACCAGAAGTTGTTCAAGATCTTGGACCATTGTGGGTTACTTCTTGCTTTCCTTTTGAAGATATTCTCGGAAAAATAAAAAATTATGTTCATGGTACACGCTATATTGGTTTACAAATATATTCCAAAATATCCCATTATTCAATAACCGCAAATAAATTCAGAAATATAGATAACAATACTGATGTTTTTGAGTGTTGTAATAAATTGAAAACAATTGGTAAAAGAGTCGATCCTCTTCGGCAAATAGGTACAAATATATATACACTTGGAAAAATGATGTTTTTACATAGTATTCCCCAGAACCTCAAGTTAGCACTCCATAATATTGTAGAAATTACAACTCATAGTAATATAAAAATATCTAAATTTTTACGATTAAAAATTAAAAATCAAACGATTTATTCTCAATGCTACAAAAGAAAGACTGCATCTGATTCTTACTGCGTGAAAGTTACGACCGAACAAGGCCCAAAAATTGGATTTATTGAATTTTTCATAAAAGTATGTGATTGTAACACAGTTAACTGTGATTTAAATTGTAAGAATTCCAAATATTATGCCTTTTTCCAGGAAGTAATTGGTCGGAAATCATATCAATTGAGATCTGCGTTGAATGTTATAGAAAAAAGAGTAGATAATTACATGGACAATAATATAATTCAGGTTACAATTCCATATATATGGAATCCTGAAAGAATAGATTTATGTCAGATATTGATTAGCGTAAATTCAATTATTAATTTATGTTTCATTGTTAAAATAAGTGAAAAAATGTATATTATAGAGCCAGATAATAATATAGAATATTGTGAATAAAAATAAAAAACGAATAAATGAATTATTTTATGATAAGTTAAGTACAAATAAAATTCAGTATAAATAAAATAATTTGAGTATGAATTTTTCATGTTAATCCTTCGCTAGTTATTCGATTGAAGAAAAGGAGAGAGAAGAAGATTCATATAATAACAATCCATATATATATTAATCGAGTATATATTATGTATGATATATATATATATATATATATATATAGATATAGATATAGATATAAATGTGTATATCTATATGCTGACAATTGACATTGACCAGTGCAAAATTCTTGTTGAGTATTTCGGGTAATAAAACGAACCCTCATAAAAAGATTAGGATGGTGTGCAGTTCGGGCGCTTCTCGAATTTGGGCGCGTTTTGGGCGTGCATATTTACACTTGAGATTAACAAAATACTTTTGGGCGCGTATTGGGCTTGTATCGGGCGCTTCTTGAATTTTGGGCGTGCTTTGGGCGCGTTTTGGGCGCGTATATTTTTACTCGGGGTAATAGGGAAGAGAGAGAAAGAACCATAGAAATATATATATTTCTATGTTTTTGCATGCATATATATATATATATATATATATAAAAATTTAATTTTTTCTATATTTGGATGTGTGTATATTAGTATATACTGTAGTAATGGATGATGTCCAATTATGGTGGTGCGAAGTAATTTGTTATTATTGACTCGAGATATATATATAGATATATATTGTAACGAACGTTACTATAGACAGCAGAGAGTAATAGTAGGTAGAGTGACAGAGAGGGGAGACGAGCGTGGTGCAGTCTTCTTTCCCTGCAGAACTTGAGCAACGTACCGCTAGGGGCACCGGGCATCTCGCGGCAATAGTTTGGGTTGGACGTCGTTAAGCCGCGGTAAAGTGGATGGATAAAATCAGTCAACGACCGAGAGTCACCTCGATCAGATCTATGCACTGTTGAGCATACCATAAAGATCTTTGATTATATACGAGAATTCTCACCCTAGAAACTCATTGAAAGGGCGCGGGGCTCTGCAATAAGACGGATGGATGGTACAATCCCGTAAGGGAGCAGTGCGCGGCGTCTTATGCAGAGTTGATGGTTGGTCCGCTTTGAGTTAATTGGGTAAAAGTTGACTCTAGCCACCTCAAGAAGGTGCAGGTACAGTGCGCGAAGCCCTGTATCAAGACGGATGGATGGTACAATCCCGTAAGGGAGCAGTGCGCGGCGTCTTGTACAGAGTTGATGGATGGTACGACCTGCATTGACGAGGGTGAAGGCTTCGTCATCTCGACGACATCTGGGACGAGTGCGCTCGATCTTTTCTGTGGTGGATGGATGGTACAATCCCGCAAGGGAGCAGTGCGCGGCATCATAGAGAGATCAGAGGTTGGTGCCATTCCAGATTGATCGAGTCGAAGTATTTTTCTTTTTTATTTGATTATCACAAATCGCTGGCCCGTATCACCTGTAAATTGGCGGGACCAGTAGGTTCGCTTTTGTAAACCAGTGTGCGCTCTATTCGTAACGAATAGAGGTTGGTGCCTGGTCAGGGAAATTAACATAAAATAATACTTTAGCTTCGCGACAAGGAAATAGTAAATCCGGTGGTCACTCTAATTATTCAGGGTAAAACTTTGAATTATATAGCAGCATTTCACGCGTATAACATTGCATTATATCGAGCCACGTTGAACAAATATATGCAAGTACATTCGTATTATTTGATAAATTATTATTTGATTATTTCAATTATTTAAAGATTGCATTATTATTAGTTGATTATTATTATAATTATTATTTGACTAATTATTACTTGATAGTATTATTCAAATGCACATAATGTTTGACTGTTACACGCGTTTATTCTCTGAGTATAGCCTAGTTCATTACATTGCTTATTACATTCATTTAACATTTGATGATTGCATTATTTATTGTATTGTATATTACAGTTATTCAGGATTTGATTATAACATCGTTTATCATATTCACTTATTGTGTGATTATTACAAGGTGACATTTTTTTTTGCGTACTACATTACTTATGGTGAATATTTCATCATCTATTGTAAAGTTATACTCTTTGAATTATTCATTTTTGGCACTGTATAATTACATACAATACAGACAGAATATTATTCAATTACGGTTAGCATAATAACTTTCACCTAGATTTACATAATATTTATTGAATAAAATTGTACCAAGTCCCAGGAATAATTGTAAGAGAAAAATGAAGAAGAAAATAAAAAGGAAAATTATATGGAAGAATATATGGGTTATTTGTGACGATTCACCCCGCACCGACGAATCCTGACAATCACTGAGCTAAAATAAGCATCAAGGGGTCGAAGAAAGATTCATGATAGTCGAGAGGTCGGAATATTCTACGAAGATATTTTACGGAAGAGTATCACAATACAACGAGAGATACATGAGATTCATACAACTTTACTATCTTCATTCTTGTAGAAAACTATAATTTTGTTTTGAGCAGAAACCTGTAAGTAGTAGGAATAGGTAGCAATAAAATTATTTGAATTTGAAGCTCACCTAGAGATGGCGTAAGTAACCATATAATGAAGTTCAGATGATGCAAGTTAATTTTTTTATTCTGTCAAATATTTAATAGAGCGAATATGTTTTATGCTTCTTACAAAATCAGGGTGGCATTGCGTATTCTACCAGTGAAGGTAGGTGGAAATAAAAATATTTCAAGCAATTATTCAACGTAAAGATGAAAAGAAAGGACTATCTTTTATCATTTGATTTTCCTGAACTGGATAATTGTAACAATCTATAGCGGGGTAGATGTTTTGCATAGGCAGCGGTTCAACGTGCTATACACGATTATGAACTAAATATGATTTATTTCATAAATTTTTATATCAAACTAACAATAATGAAAAATAAGTAAAATATTGATTTGCACTATCTAATGATCAAATGGACTTTTAACTTTTATTGGAAATAAATATATATTTATTCATAGCAAAAAGGAGAAAAATATATTTTATGAACAAAAAAAAAATTTAATTTCAATAAATTACAGCAACAAAATTTGTTTTATTCAACGTTCTTGATGAATTTACTGCATCAAGTCTATACTTATATATGGAGGTACATATGAATTAATATATACTGTCACGTTCCTCCGGTCCAATAGCTGAAAATTATTTATAATGTAAATTTACACTTAGCTTTGTTGGTCCCTTTATTCCGGAGGAGCGGTTGGAAGATGTTGTTCCCTTTGAGATGCCACCTGTTTTTTATTTAAATTAAACAAGAAAAAAATAACAGGAAAAACCTTGTACAAGTAATTATAATAATTTTTATTATAAGAGTTAGAATATTCACTTATTATATTCATTTATTTATAATCGGTTTTGATTTTTATTTAAATCTTTATTTCGTGAACCCGCTATATAGTACATTGCCTGGGCGGGCCGTGTGGGCAAGGAAAGCAGTTCGCTACCAACTAACTCTACACTGCTTGCGTGACGTCACAGCTTCTTTTGCGACACAGCACACCACTGCCTGTCGCCATTTGCAGAATAGAGAATGTTCGGCGTAGCTCGTGGTCACGCTATGTAATGCACCTTACAGCCAACCTTATCTTATTACATTAATTATGTTAACGGAGAATATTTACGTTTGTGCAGCGTACGAAGATGTGATACAGCTATCGGCTTCTCGCAGTGCTGGATCCAACTATCACAGTCACTTATTTCAACAGTATTTTCGTTATATAGTATTTTTCACGTAACTCACTCTCAATACAGTATTTTCACCTTACTTCTCACATATATTTCAATCACTACAACAATACAATTCGTCTCAATAGTCACTCTCACGCTTTTT
The DNA here is from genome assembly GCA_963920625.1 of Dinocampus coccinellae. Taxonomy (NCBI): domain Eukaryota; kingdom Metazoa; phylum Arthropoda; class Insecta; order Hymenoptera; family Braconidae; genus Dinocampus; species Dinocampus coccinellae. The sequence continues at coordinate 927,959 of OY987191.1, read as the reverse complement.
ATTGCTTCAATATCTCCCATAGTTTTCTTTATATTCAATAATTCAATAATCTTAATATTCAATAATACACAGTGGGCACGTACATCTCTTCACGTCGACGATTCGTGGGCTAATGCCGGACAATGGCCGGGCTAGCCACGTTGTATCCGCCGGCACCACGCGGCATTCGACCACGCCTCCCGCGGTCTTTATCACAAATTAGTAAATCAAAAATGTACATCGATAAATTCATCGATTACACTGCAAAAGGCAGTTGCCCTAGATGGCACTGCCTGTACTTCCGGAAAAGTTACGAAATGCATCGTCGCAAAACCCCCCACTTAGATTGGGCTTGTGACTCGGCCGAGTCATGGGTCCCATCGACCCTTCAGACACCGATACATTCGAACGTCCAACTCCGGAAGGTACTTCTTTACTTTGTGCACATTCTCGTGCCTCTGTTTTCTAGGTTCCAATGTCCTTCTTGGATCTCCTCTCTTAGGCTCCTCCCGGTTCCTTGTTTCCTTCTTTCTTCTGTGTACCTCGCCCGGGCAATTTCCCTAACTGAATTCTTAATTCTGTTAATCACAATTTTTTTACTCTATCGTTGCATTCACTCGCCGTAGCTCATGACATCATTCATACTACTTTAACGCATTTTGCTCCGGTCTGGTGAAAATAAACGTTTATTCGGAAAAGAAAGTGCATGACGTTACCCCTTACTCGGTGATTCATTACAACACTTTGCAACCAATTTTTCGTGCTATTCTATTCATTATCATCTGTAATTTCTTGCAAGAATTCTCAATCTCATTTTTCCAGACCATTCGCAAGCAACAAGAAGATGCAGAATACCAAAACAACATATAGATACGACGCCTAGTCGTTCACAAAGCAAACCACAATGCAATTAAAGTATAAATGTGCAGGAACAGTAGGGTCAGAGGATGCACTCATTTATTCCAAATAAAGAATGCATGTTTCACACGAAATCAAAATATGTTGATACCTATTCAAGCTATTTGGCACGTTATATGAAAACAATAGTAAAGGACGAAAAAAAGAGTGGAATACACACATGAAATGAAAAAGCCATTTGTCGCACAAAAAGAGAAATGTCGAAATGTAGAAATGTCAAAATAAAAGGAGCCATCTGTCCAAAAGGAAGATATCAAAAGTGCGTAAACCAGAAATATCAAGAATCATTCTCATTAAACGAAATAAAGCCATTTATGTAGAGGAATAAGCTTACCTTTCAAAATCTCAAAGTCTCCTAATTAGCAAGAGTCAAAACGTAAGCGAAATAATGCCCTTTGTCCAAACAGAAAGCCACTAAACGTTACAAAACAAAATAACCATTTGTCACGAGGAAAAATAAACATTATCGATAAACGTAGGTATATCAAAATCAGAAAAAGAAATATACAAAGAAAAAGATAGTATGTACGTCTACTCACTCACATCATAACTCCGGAGATCAACGATGTGGACCTTTCTCACCACGTCTCCGACAACATCAGCTAATTTGTACCTGACAGGTGAAATAACTTCACAGACTCTGTATGGTCCCACAAATCTTGGTGCCCATCTGGCCGAATGGTATTGGGAGCTTTGGGCCGACTTTTTATTACGTTTCATCACCCAATCCCCAACCTTAAACTGGATGTTACGCTTCCTCTTATCATACTCTTCCGACTGTCGGATGAAACTAACTCCTCTGTTTTTGTGGACCAAGTCATACAAATATTTCTTCCGGCTGATCCTGTCTTTCCGACCATACGGATTTCTTTGCGTCACTACATTATTATCATCCTCCATTTTATCCTGCAGGCTTGTACTTGGGCGAGGATTCTTTTCCTTGTTTAGGAACGGTGAGGATACTCCCACTGTTCTCTCCCGTATTACTCTTCGGGGTCTTTGCTGTTCGACCTTGCGTCGTTGACAGCTAACGCACGAGCGCATGAACCGTGCCACCTCGTGGAACATACCAGGCCAGTAAAAGTCCTGAGCCAAACGATAGTATGTTTTTTCTACTCCGCGATGTCCGGACTGAGACAGCTCATGAGCATTCACTATTGCTCGACGCCGACCTTTCTTTGGAAGAACCAATGTCCAACTATTCTCGTCAGGCATGGTAGGATTAGTCTGTGGGTTAGGTCTTAAGGAATATACCTGATCGTCCACGATCCTTCATCCTGGATTTCTATCCGGACAGTCTGTAATGTTCTTTCTTTTTTTGTTTAATCAGCATAAGCTAATACCATTTGTCACCTTTTGACAAATCAGCATCTGATCTTGTTTGCAATGCAATCGTTCCATCATCAACTATGCGAGGTGGTACGTCCGGAACAACATGCACTGAACCTTTACGGTGCACAATTTTTACTGCATGGGCTTGAAGTGCTAGCGCCCAACGTGCTAGTCGACCAGATAGATTTCGAAGCCCCTTTAACCAACGGAGACTACTGTGGTCCGTAATAACGGTGAATTCACTTCCCTCTACATACGGTCTGAACTTTTCGATTCCCCACAACACAGCTAAGCATTCCCTTTCCGTTACGGTATAATTGCACTCTGCTGGAGTAAGTACCCTACTCGCGTATCCAATCACATGTTCATTGCCAAACTTCGAGCCCTTGCTCTCTACATCATTGCCTAACTCTGTTGGCTGCGTCAACACTGCTCCTTGAGCGAAATCGCTGGCATCAGTTTTTATGGTGAATGGCCTACTAAAATCTGGGCGAGCCAGAATCGGAGCTTCAGTTGAAAAATGCTTCACAAACGCTTCCTGTTGATCCGGACCCCAGTTCCATTTACTATCTTTTTTAACTGATTTCAACAGAATCTTATCTTCCAACAACCTAGGCAAAGAACTAGCATCTGAATATGTTTGTACGTGCACCGGTTCAAAAAAAGCTGACTGTGCTTCCGCTTGGACCTCAACTCGCTGCCCATCTACTTTCAAAGGAGCTAATTTCATACTAGGAATGTTCCTACAGCTATCATCTCCGGACCAGAAGGTTTTCTCAGAGCCCCTACCGACACCTCTTTCTACCGTTGTCGATGAAAATACCTTTCTTTACTGCTTCGAGAAAGTCGTCGATACCTATTGTCAAATCTTGTGGATTGCTATGAGCATTCGCTCCCAATGTTCCAATGCAAAGATTCTCCACCGCGGAACTTATGCCATCCAACTCTTTGGCTTTTCTAATTTCTCGTTCCTGTTCCCGTCCTCTCGATGTGCCTGGTCTAGGGCGCTCTTCTCTCATCGCGCTATTTCTACCAATATTCTTGCCTAATTCTTTTCTATCTTTGTTGAACCTCTTTCCTTGGAATTCGTCTCTCTTTTACCCTGTTCGACCTACATCCGGACCTTTTCTCTCTCGTGGTTCTTTGCAATCTCTAATATAATGACCCGACTTTCTACAATTGAAGCAAACATACCCATCTCTTGGCGTATTGTTCCTCTCGTTATGATTTCTATCTGATTTCTTGTTCTCATTCCGGATACTAGTCTCATTTTGTTCATTTGATGCAAATGCCCTTCTATTATTTTCGAATTTATTTGGCCTTTTACTTTGCCTTTCCGGCCTGTTATATGCGGCAACAGGAAATAGCGTCTTCTCCGGAGGTGGAAAAGGCACGTATCCAGCAATTCGCCTTAATTTCGTCTCTATTAGATGCCCCCCATACAATAAATCCGCGAATGACCTAATTTTCCCTATGTCCAAATGCCTGATACACTTTGGATGCATGTTTCTACAAACAATTTCTACTTGTTGTTCTTCCGGAAGATCCATTTCTATATTACCCATCAAAATTTGCATTTTAGTAACGAATTGTGCAATCGGCTCGTGCTCGCCTTGCGTTCGTTGTTTGATTTCGTCCCACAACCTGGACTGAATATCAACTGTAGAAAATCTCAACCTAAACTGATACAGAAATTCCGAATATTCTTCAAACTTATACTTTTCTATTCTGTACCAAGCCATAGCAGTAGACGATAACACATATGGGAGAATTAAGAAGACTTCTCGTTGTGTTATGCCCATTGATTCCACCGCATCAGCTAAAAGCCTAAGAAATTCTTCCGAATCGTCTTTCTCGCTTCCGGAAAATTTTATGTTCATTTTTTGAAGCCTCAAGCCCAGCCGATTTACCCTCTCGGACACCACTTCCGTTGGACCTCTGGAGAATGGATTGGACCTGGACGACAAACCATCCCCATGCATGCTGGGGTAATAAATCGATTGCCCGTACTGGGGCCTTCTTTCGGAGTAGCTCCTGGAATACCTTGGACTCCTATCATCACACCTATTCCGATCCCTATTACTTTCTCTCCACTCAGGACTAGAATAACTAGATTGATCGTCATGGACTCTATCACGACTTGAAAACGAGGGTGGTATCCTATCACCATACCCCCGCTCAACCTCTGGACCGAAAACATCTGCGCTTCTCCTGCGAGTACTCTCTGCCTCCGGATCTCTGCTTTCAAAGTCATCTCGTCGGCTGCCTCCAGGAAATGCCGGTGCGAAAGGATTTAATTCCGACTTCCTACTACCCCTACTTTGAGTAATTTGATTAGCCCACCTACCGAATTCGTCAGCAAACGTGACCTGTACCCTACGATCTGTTTGAATTGAATTTCTATTATTATTTTCTCGATGACCCCCCACTTGTGGGTCATTACGTCGAGAATAATGAATTTCATCCCTCTCATCCACCTCATCACACCTCCCAGTGCTATAGTCACTCTCATCTCCAAGATCCTCGTGACCGACACCTTCACATTCTCTCGACCCCTTATTCCGGATTAATTTGCTCCCAATTGGCTTGGCGGAAAGGTTAGGATTATTTTCCTTAATCCCCTCACCCCGACTCCCGTTCCTCATCGCGATTCCATCATCATCAACTGATGGCTCTTGCCTCCATGCAGACACGGTCTTTGGCAAAGCCGTTTGCCTTTCGTCGACCCGCGGACTCCAATGAGCCTCCTCTTCACCTAGCTGTTCTCGCATTTCATATCGAATGAGCCGATCTTTTAATGTATTCATTGTGCCCTCTACACTTAAGCCTTTGAGGTCTAAATATGTGATAAGTTCATGAGGAGTTAAATCAGCAACATTTTCCTTAATACGCGTAATTAATTTTCTATTTCTTTTTGTTGCCGGCATTTTGACGACCTACAATGTGATATCCCCTTTAATTTGCAAATGAACCCGATCCGGAAAAATTTCAGTTAATAATTCCCAAAATTAGTTAACTGTACAATAAGCTCAATAAGCAATTAGCATTTAGCTCAAGTAAACAATTAATCCTATTAATTGTATCAAATTAATTCAATAAACAATATCAAATAACAATGATCAACATCTGATCACTCTAAGTCCGGATGGTTGCAAAGCGTTATCATCACAAAGTATATAATGCCCAAAACCAAAATATTAGAAATAGCAATAATAGCTGAAAGAAAAGTATTAACAAGAAGCAAAGCAGTGAAAACAGTGAGCAAAATGCGTTAAATCACATAAATTTAACATAAACATGAATTATACACGTTAGGTATAATCATTCATCCAAAATTGTTCGAAATTATTCAAAAATATTCAAAATATAACAACAATACAAAATTATTATAATAATCGAAATAATTTAGAAATATTATAATAATCAATAATAATTATTCACGATAATCAACAATATTTGTTTACAATAATTTTTCAATAATTATCTAAACGCTTTTTTATTATTCACTAATAATAATAATAATTCGCGATTGTTCATTTGGTTGGCTGTAGTAATTTCTAATTTTATTTGTTTCTCAATAATAATTATTATCTCACAATAATCATATTCACTTGCACAAAATATTTGTTTGTTGCATTGATTGTTTATTTTGTTCGCCAATAATAATTTTTATTCAATGTTTTTATTAATTGTTGTTAATTATAATTTATAACGTTCAATTGTCTTTTTATTTTTTATTAATTATTATCGAGTTGGTATTGGCCGACCTGCCTTCCCCACAAAGGATGCCATTTGTCACGTTCCTCCGGTCCAATAGCTGAAAATTATTTATAATGTAAATTTACACTTAGCTTTGTTGGTCCCTTTATTCCGGAGGAGCGGTTGGAAGATGTTGTTCCCTTTGAGATGCCACCTGTTTTTTATTTAAATTAAACAAGAAAAAAATAACAGGAAAAACCTTGTACAAGTAATTATAATAATTTTTATTATAAGAGTTAGAATATTCACTTATTATATTCATTTATTTATAATCGGTTTTAATTTTTATTTAAATCTTTATTTCGTGAACCCGCTATATAGTACATTGCCCGGGCGGGCCGTGTGGGCAAGGAAAGCAGTTCGCTACCAACTAACTCTACACTGCTTGCGTGACGTCACAGCTTCTTTTGCGACACAGCACACCACTGCCTGTCGCCATTTGCAGAATAGAGAATGTTCGGCGTAGCTCGTGGTCACGCTATGTAATGCACCTTACAGCCAAGCTTATCTTATTACATTAATTATGTTAACGGAGAATATTTACGTTTGTGCAGCGTACGAAGATGTGATACAGCTATCGGCTTCTCGCAGTGCTGGATCCAACTATCACAGTCACTTATTTCAATAGTATTTTCGTTATATAGTATTTTTCACGTAACTCACTCTCAATACAGTATTTTCACCTTACTTCTCACATATATTTTAATCACTACAACAATACAATTCGTCTCAATAGTCACTCTCACGCTTTTTATTGCTTCAATATCTCCAATAGTTTTCTTTATATTCAATAATTCAATAATCTTAATATTCAATAATACACAGTGGGCACGTACGTCTCTTCACGTCGACGATTCGTGGGCTAATGCCGGACAATGGCCGGGCTAGCCACGTTGTATCCGCCGGCACCACGCGGCATTCGACCACGCCTCCCGCGGTCTTTATCACAAATTAGTAAATCAAAAATGTACATCGATAAATTCATCGATTACACTGCAAAAGGCAGTTGCCCTAGATGGCACTGCCTGTACCTCCGGAGACGTTACGAAATGCATCGTCACAATACATATATATATATATATATATATATATATATATATATATATTTTTTTTTTGCAATTGTTGCTAATTCGTCAATTTACATCACCTTCACGAAATAGTATGTAATTTCTTCTACATGCCTCAATTATGATATATATTCATTTATAACATTCGAAAAAATAATTTTCAAGTCAAAGTTGATATATTTTTAATGAATTGAATTTTTAATAAAATCATATTGTTAATTTTTTTCGTTGTACAAATTTATTGTATGAAACTGCATAAAAATTATTGTACACTGTATTTTATTACAAAATATAGTTCAAACTGAAAAAAATTAATTTACCTGAGACATTTGTAAATAAATACGAATACAATAATATACAAATGCGGTATTTTGCTGAGACTAAATAGATAATTATTGTTTTATATAATGTACGATTTTTTTGAGTGAATTCGATAATGACTGATTTTTATTATTTCTTGAAAAACGAGATTATAATTTCGGAGACAATTTTATCACTGATTTATCTACAAGAACAATTGAACAATGAGTTGAATTATAACTCAATATTTATTCTTCAGTTGATTGTAGATTTAAAACTTGTTACTCATTGATGCTATGATGATTGTAAAATATAAAGTTGGTTTGTTCGATTGATAGTCCAAATAGTTATAACTGCTTTAGCATTTTGCCTATTAATGAGTTGATTGATCCGCGTTGAATTTACTGTTTGCTCGAATATTTTCTTTCAAGGGTTTTGTGACCTACTGATCAATGTACGGAAATATAGTTTTGAAAGGTATTGAATCGGATAGAATGTGTTAGGAGTGTTCATATACTTTTGAGGATAGTGAACTATATGGAGTTACCGAAATTGTAGAATTATTAAGGACATTGATGCACCACTGATGTGAAAATACTTTTTGAACTTTTCAAGTTCAAATTTTGGAATAACAATACATAATATATTATTAAGTTATGAATTTCATGCGCCCATTCTTTTTATATCAGCAGGTGTTTTATCTTTTTCATATTTCGCCAATGAATATCGACAACTGCACAAATAACTCGTGCACCTGGTAAAGAGCATGAACTCCCTAGAGATAAAATTCAGTTGGAAGCTTCAATTATTCTAAATATTGACCTCGAGAAAAATCTATCGAGTGTCCGTGATCATGATGTACAACAAGAAATGCATCACGAAGTATTATATAAAGTACAATAAGCTGTACTTTAATCGTATTATATTCGTGGTATCTTCACGCAATCAAATATATCAATGAAGATATCTGAAAAATTTCCGATGGGATGGACTTGTTTAGGAATTGGGTGGAGAATCGAACACCTCTATGCAGACTTGGTAGCTGAACTAAAAAAAAACACATGCAAATAAGTGACAATTTATCATTGAGACAAGTGAATTGTATGCGAAATTAAAATTTCGGATGAATTCAATAGTTTTTCATCAGTGCGTGATGAAAAGTAAAGAAAAAAAAGTATACAATCATCTATAATATCATAATCTCAACTAATATTAGTAATATTTTTATTTTGTTAGTTGTAAATTAATTAATATACAAAAAAAAAATATAATAAATTTGTCCAAAAAATTCCCGCCGTATTAGAATAAAGTCACTTATTACATAACCAAATTATCAATCGGTTCACAATTTATATCACAGTGAATTGAAAATTTCAAAATGTTTAAAGCGAAAATTGTTACATTTGTTCCGAAGCATTTAAAATTAAATTTTATAATAACAATTTTGTTGTTTGTGACGAAAATGTAAAAATAGAAAATAGAAATATTGTATAATGACGTCAACAAAATAACAATATATAATTATTAATTGAAAATAATAGTAGAGATTTAAAATTCGAGTTCCATTGAGTAAACTGTATAAACTAACAGTATAATCATATACGTAAAATTGTTTATTGTGCCTAATATATAAACACTATTGGCACAATAATTTCATTTTAAAATACTATATCAATTAATATTAATTGATAATGCGTAAAATATTTAATAATAAGAATACCATAACAATAACAAGAGTATCATGATTAAAAAAAAATAATAATAATAAAATAATCTCTTTTTTTTTTGCGAGATTTGCCATGTAAAATTCGATATGTACAATTATTAATGGTCCATTATTTTTTGTTTGTTTATCAATTCTGTAATTGGATATGACGCAATTGGATCATGTAGTTATTCATTCATCATTTTTACGTACTTAGCTACCATAAATGTTTTCATTTCTCCTCGATTATATATTAATAAAAAAAAATAAAAAATAAAACGGAAAGCATTGAAAAAAAAATACCAAAAAAGAAAGAATTATTAAGTACAAACTTAAAATATTACAATCATGTACAAGAGATCTACATATGTTATTTTATATATATCGGGTGTATGATTTACTTTTTTCTTTTGTTTTTTTTTTGTTTATTCCAATTCATTTTTTTTTGCGATTTGTTCTTTGGACGGACGAATTTTGCGTCAGTTACGTCCACTATAAATGGACTGTTGCGTTTGTTCACTTTTTTTTTTTATTAAATTTCGCTTGGTATATTTATTTATTTGTAAATTCGGCTTTGCACGTTTATAAAATATATATATGAAAGAGAAAATTTTTTTATCTTAGCGTGCAAATAAAATTTGAATAATATAAAAAGCACAATTAACGTATTATTATTTTAATTCCTGAATATGCGCAGTTAATTTAATGTAATGTGATTAATTAATAATTCACATTCCAGATTCAGCAATGCCTTCGTCATCTGAAATAAAAATTCGATTGAAAAATAAATAATTCTGATTATTAGGATAAAAGCAGAAATAAGATCATAAATACGTGGCATGCAAAAACAGAAATGAATTGAAATAATTTAATTTAATTCGACTCGGTCTAAGTTTTTTTGTAACCAGAATAAACACCGGAATTTTACTTGGATCGTCATCAAGTTATCGATAGCAAATAATTCTTAAAGATATCGTTTAATTAGCTTTATTTTCATAACAATATTTTTGAGAATTTTTTATTATTGACGACGTGATAACGACATAAATAAAGTGCAATACTTATTTTAATTACAAAACAATTTTAACCGAGTTTTAATATCCTATACACACGAACAATCGTGATGATAATATTGATGTGCAAAATAAAAAAGTTTTGAAAATATAAGCGAGAAAAAAAAATGTGTTAATGAAATCACCAAAAAAAAAAAAAAATAAAACAAATACCCACATTTTAATTGAAATGTTTTTTTGTTTTGCTTAATGTTAATCCACAGTTTCGCAAGCTTGTCACCTTTCCTTTTCAGCCGGATTCATTTTGCTCTCGATTGAGCTTCGATTTTTCCCTGAATAAATATATATATTTGGATTCCATAAAAGGAAAAACAAACATAAATTGTGAGTGAGTGCGTAAGAATAATAATCCAGGATAATATTATTATTCATCATTATTAAACGTCAATGCTACAAGAAAAATTAGTAACAGTAGAAACAGTGTGGGGAAACTAGATAAGAGAGAAAACAGACCATCACCCACTAAACTGTCAATAATATAATTTTTATCCTACTAATCTAAAAAATTATTTACAGTTGTCCATTTAAATATTAGCAGAAAAAAATATATATATATATATTAAATACTATAAATAATATTAATAAACGTAATTAAATACCTTCGAATCCTTGATTGTCATGAATTTCACGTGGTGATCCCTGAGTGTCTTGATGTTGACCTTCCAATTCAGCCAATAAACACTGATGTATACAAATATATTGCTGTTCAGTTTGTACCATCCACACACGTTCTTTCCTCATTACCCAAACAATACCAAATATATCAATTTCATGTGATACTTGTATTTGCTGTAATATCCGATCGAGGGTAATGAATGTTCCACTTCTACCAACACCAGCACTACAGTGAACAACAATAGGTCGTTGATCAGGACGTACACGTGCTCTAAATGCTTTAACAAACGATGCTAATGTTTGCGGTGGACTTGGTACACCAAAATCTGGCCACGTTGTAAAATGAAAATGTTGAATTACTCGCGTTATATCGCCCTGTAATACATAAATAAAATAATTAATGATAAATATAATAATTCATATTGAATAATATATTTAATTATAAAATATATAACTTACTCTACATAACATAAATTCAGTAATACTCCAATCATGATAACGCGTTTCATTGAGAATAGTAACACAAATATCGCCATAGTAAACTGGTAGTGTGTCCATAGGCCAATAATGATCACATTTTTCTCTACCTTTCTCAATACATCGTGTTAGCATAACAATAGCACGACTATTACTCTCCCATACCATTCGCCAAAAATCATCACGTGTTGAATGTAACGGCCCTTGTGTAACAATAAATTCCCGCGGTGAATTATGTCCAGGAACATAATTAGCATTGATATAATCGGATCCCTCCTCGTCATCAACTGGTTGTAATTTAAATCTACTGTGATCGTACGGTAAAATATTTGTAAAACGATTTTTCGGACGATTACACGGTAAATCAGCAGCAGTACACGCTTGATCTCTTCCAACGTGTTTCAATTCTTCAAATTCTTCGGAAAAACGAAAATCCGAGTCAGCTGACATTATTCGATAATGCTCAGCAAATCTTTCAACACTTATCGGCCGACTAAAATTATTAAATAAATACATATAAAAATATAAATATAATAAAGTAAATTATAAGATTTAAAAATTGAAGAAAAAAAAAAGAAGAAAATCTTGACCTCGTTTCAATTACACTGTCCGGTAATGATAAATTATCTGTTGGTCCACCACCGCGGGGCTCAGCAATTTTACGCAATTGATTGCGATGTCGTCGGATTAATAAACCAATACCGAGTAATGTTAATAAAAGTACAATTGGCACTGTGACACCGACAATAATTGCAGTATTATCTTTATCTGAAAAAGAAACAATAAAATTAATTAATCGATAGAATAATATCAATATAATTCACTTCACTCAGAAAAAAACAAAAATATTATTTTTCAATTATATTAAGTAATATACATAATGTATATTGTGACATTGTGAAATACATCAGTCATATCTCGACCGTTGGAATTACTCCCGTTAAAAATTGAATCATTTGAATTTTTAAATTTGGATTATTTATTGAAAAATGCCATGCCAGATGTGATTTAAGAAGGTACAAAACTCAAATATGATTGGATGATTATTTTCTAATGGCCACGCGATGGTCAGGTGTTTTTGAAATAAATCCTAAATAATTCACTAGGAGAAAGATGGCACTACAAGTCTAGTAATTATAGCAACAAACATTCACGCGAGGAAATTTTTTTTTTATATATATAATTTGCCTTGACAAGAGATAAGGAAATAGCATCGTCACTTCTGGATCGTCTGGCACGACGCATGGGCTTGTATTGGTGTCGTAGATAGTGAGATAAATTATAACTGTTCAATTATATTTATTGTCGCGATGGTTTGTGCGAGTGCCGAGTGTAAAAAGTTTAATGATAACGAGGTACCCGATGTCAAGATGAATTCGTGCAGCCACATCGAGTCAAGCAATTACTGAATAATTGAATTCAAATACTGTGACACGCGGTAAGCTCTTCATGTTCTGTAAGAAATTTGGTTGAATGATGAATCATAACAGCGCTCGTTTAGATTACTATGACACACTTTTTTGCTATTCAATAACACGAATTTTATCAAATTTTTCTTCTACAATAAGATGCAAACAATTTTTTTAACAATTTTTATCACATGCTGATATAATATAAATTAATTAAAATTATTTCTCAATGCATAGGGTAGAACAAGAATAATTATACTTGTACATAATTATAATTCATCTCTCATATATTAAAAATTTTATTTCAAAAAATTTATAAAAATTATGCTGGAAAAAAAAAATAATAATTGTGTATTTTAATCATGTCCCTGCATAATAATAATAATAATAATAATGAAATTAAACAAAAATGAAGTAGAAATTAATGATTCAAATTGTGTCAAACAATAATTTTAATTTAACTGATTTATTTCTTATGGCACCACATAAATTTAATTCCACATTTTTTTTTTTCAATATCTCGGTATTATAAGAATTCGATTATTTTCAATTATTTTTATGTATATTTAAAATTGGGATTTCAAAGTTTTTTATCTATATAAATACAATGTTTTTACATAATTTTAATTCGTTGAATTATTATCTTCACGTCGATAAATAATTAAAAATTATTGAATCTTTATGATACCGAAATATTGAAAAAATGTGAAATTAAATTTATGTCGGGACACGAAAAATAAATCAGTTGAATTAAAATTCTATTTCATTTTGGTATAATTTCAATTTTAATTATTTTATTATTATTGTTATTATTATTATTATGCGGAGACATAATTAAAATAGTCAATTATTATTTTTTTTTCCAGCATAATTTTTACAAATTTTTTGGAATAAAATTTTTAATATATGAGAAATTAATTATAATTATGTACAAGCATAATTTTAATTGAAATAAATATTACTATGATTGTAGCATAATAGAATTTTTTTATAATTATGTCAGGACAAAAATAATCGAATTAATTTATGTCTACACATAATTATTCTTGTTCTGTCTTATGCATTGAGATATAATTTTGATCAATTTATATTATATCAATAATAAAAATTGTTAAAAAAATTGTTTGCATCTTATTGTAGAAGAAAAGTTCGATAAAATTCGTGTTATTAAATAGCAAAATGACGTGCCATAGATAACAGGGCTATAATTAATTATTCGATATGTGTAATTCCGAGTGCATTACGTTCATTCAAATTATAAAATTCATATACAGTGACTTTTTTATTACACATTTGATGTTAAATCAAATCCGCAGCGGATTGTCGATTATTATTACTGAGTGTGTTATTATTGCAACAATACCTTTGTGCGTTATGAAAATAGTTGAACATCCTAATTAATTTCGACAATATAAGAAATATTATTTGATACATTTCCATTATATGTGAGAGTGAAATGAATGTAGTGTGAATTAAGAAATGTAAACATAAATCTAAACTGTTTTTTTTTTTCTTTCTTTTCACGCATTAGCTATCGTCATTTTGAAATTGTCACGAATTAATCAGCGGTTTATTCTGTTAATTAAATTGTATTACTATTTTGTTTATTTATTAATAATTTTTTAATTGTTTGAATTTACCTGAAAATTAATTTGTTTTTTTTTTTATCCATTGATTATATTGTCGGCACCCGTGCCGTATAAGATATTATTTTTTATTTTTCATTTTTTTTTCAAAGTTAATAAATTGAATGGTCATTTTGTATCAGTTTTCCCTCAGTTCTTTCAAATTGTTGGACGATATTGCAGAATTCACAACTCCTTTATGATTATTTCAAGAGCTAGCATGGAAATAAGTATGGGCAACTTTTGAATTTGATTGGTCGCGCGTTTCGTGTACGGGCTCAACTAACTCTGTGTGTGGTTCGCTGTACGAGTTGGGCACTCGATTGATTGGTTGACTCGAGGAAATGTTGACGCAATGTAAGCCTCAACAGATATAATAACGGTATTATAAAAATTTTTATTGTGGATATTTTTTTCTTATTTTCAGTGACAACCAAATTGTGACTGAAAAATCCTATTTTAATTTTAACCGAGATTGAATTTTGTCGATTGTATAAACACCTTGTCACAATATATATATATATATATATGGATAGCCTTAATATTTAATTTCTCACCTGCTGCCAATAGCAATAATCCTTTAATATAAGACATGTGATGTATAAATAAAATATATCAATGTATGAATATTTATAATAAAAATGATTAAAAGCAGAATTGTAATAACTCACCAGTTTGTATTGGAAAACTGTAACTTGTATCAGTAAATTTATCAGGTGCAGTGAATGCACGCACTTTTACACGATATGTTGAACCAGATTTCAATGGTCCATTGCAATAACCAATAATTTTATTATCACAATTATCACTACCAATAGTGAAATCCTCAACAGAACTGTTTTTAAATGGGTAATACGGTTCCATAACCTGTAAATGAAATAAAATATATATAATCAATTTAAAGATATATATATATATATTTTTTTCTTTTTATTTATTTATTTTTTACCTGATACGGTGGCCAAATACTGTAAGCTTGTACGTCCTTCCAACTTGGCATTTCAAGTCCTGATGCATTTTTACTATCATCTTCAGCAACAATAACTGTATAAGATATAACAGAGCCATGTTGTTCACTGAAATAATTTTTTCTAAATCGAATTTGTATTGTTGTTGTGCTACGACAAACTTCTGTTGGTACAACTTGAGTTGGTGGTTTAGGTGGTGCTAATATTGGCATTTTTTGTTTCCAAATAGTATCAGGACCATAACCTATTCTAGTTTCAGCTTGAATACGAAATAAATATGTTTTTCCAGGTACTAAACCTCTAATAATACCGTGCAATTCATTTGATTTAAAATTTTTAGTTTGCGTATGAGTTGAACCCTCCAATCCATAAGTAATTGTAAATTTTTTAATAATACCATTGTATTCACCACTGGATAAAAACCATTCAAAACTAATATCACTTGGTTGAATATCAGTTGGATAAAAATTCTCAACTTTGCCTGGATACGATTCGCTTGTTGTAAAACTAGCACTAACTGGATTTGAACGACGTAAATGATGACTTGACGTTGTATAACCGGAACAAACAACTAATGTAAATGTATAATTACGGTGTGGTTTCAAGTCTGTGATGGTAATACTATTAATAGATGTAATATTTTGCATATAACTGCCTTCACTATTGATATATTGAACTTCAAATGCGTCATATTCACCAGGTGGTATGTCCCAAGTCAATGTTATACTCGTATCATTCACTTCGATTGCATGAATAGTTGTTATAGCTTCAGGAAAAAGACGATCTTGTCGTATAAGTGGTCGACTAACTACACCATCACTAACAGTCCAAACTGTTACATTGTAAAGTCGACCAGGTGTTAAATCAACAAATGTTACTTTTGTATCTGTATCATTAATTAATTTCTCACGTGTTGTATTACTCTTATCGCTTATACGAAAACGATAAATATCAAATTTCGATGATTGAATTGGCGTTGGTGTATAACGTAACGTTAATGAATCTGGTAAATCACCATCAACTACAACAACAACCTCGGATTGTATTAATGGCATTGTACGTGCTGTAATATTTGTTAAATCACTCATTAAATCGTGTGATATTGTCATTATTGAAAAGCCATAATTGACACCGGGCATTAAATCATCAATGAGTATTTTTTCTATTTTATTTTCATCAAAATTAAATAGTTCATCGTCATTTTGTTCATTATCTCCATTCATTTTATCTACATCATCATTATTATTATTGTTATTACCATCATCATTATCTAATTTATGATTTATATCAGAATTATTACTGTTATCATCAATTTTATCATTATCATAATTGTTTAAATTGTTATCACTGACATTTTTCATTTTCCAATCTATAGGAAATTCAATTGGCCACCATTTAATTATATAATTTTCAATTCTGCCCTCAGGTCGTGGAAATTCAAGTGTAACATTTGTTGAATCAACAATTGGCGTTACATTTAATACTGAATTTGGTGGTACTGTATGATTAACGTGTAATGGAAATAAACTCTCAACTCCAAAACTCACTGTATTTACTTGTATTGTATATCTTTCTCCTGGTGTCATATCAGTTACTTCAGCCTCAGTGTCTTTAACACTCGGTAATTTAATCCAACGATGATCATCATCAGTACGATATCTAATTGAATATTCTGAGAATAATGAATTTATTGGCGCTTGCCAATGTACCAATACCGTATTATTACTATTTATACTTGTCGGACTAGTTGTAATTTTATCAATTCGTAAATATTGCGGTGGATGTGGCAATACTGCTTGAAAATAATCATGCGGTTCACTTTTTAATCCATGACTAATTGCAAATACTTTAACTTCATAACCAGCGCCAGGATAAAGATCCTCAAGAATAATATGCGATTCTGTTGTTAATGTCGTTGCACTCTCACCTGTATCATTTCTCGTATGAGTTATCTCAAATTTTTCTTGACGTGAATTAACATCACTCTTCCATGATATATTTAATCCTCTCTCAATTGATTTTAAATCTTTAATTATAGGACTCGATGGTCTTGTCACTTGGAATATAACTGTATCATTAGATTCAACTTTATTACTAATTGCTTGTACAATTATTGTATAATTGCGTCCGGGCAATAGAGCTTCTAATATAATTCGTGTTTTTTCAGTAGTCAGTGTATTACTATCACCGGTTATAGAAGTTGTTGCATCAACTTCATGATATTCAAGTCGATAACTGTCTTGTGTACTTGAATTATCCGCTTGCCATGATACCTCCAACATTTTTTCATCGATTCTCGCACGTAAATCACGTACTGGCAATGGCCTCAATGTTATATCACTACTTGCCGGCCAACTAGTCACTTTCCCCGAAACAGTTTTCACCACAACTTGATACGTTTTACCAGCCTCCAAATCACGAAACTCCCACATATTACTATTTTCTTCATTACGATTGCGAGTAATTGGTGTATTAATATTACGTCGATTTCCGCCAAGATTCACTTGATATTTATCAAATTCCGATGTACCATTTGGTGGATTCCAATAAACACGAAAACTACTTGACGTCACAGATGACTTATCAAATGTTATATTCAAAGGTTTTAATGGTACGGTACGATATTGCGCAGTTGTTGGTGCTGATGTCTCATCTTCCGACACAGTTTGTACAGAAATATTATACGCCCGTCCTGAATAAATAATAAATAATTGATATTTACAATAACACGATAAATATTGTATATTATTTAATAATTAATTTAAACTACCTGGAACAAGATCTTTAAATGCAGCTTGCGCTGGTCCTGGTGGTTCGCCTTCTTTCTCCACGTAAAATACCGATTCAATGGCATCTGGTGGATCAATACTCACTTTATAATATGTATAAATATCAGGTGGAAATGGTGGTTGCCACAATACCAATAGAGTCGTTTCATTACGAAACCAAACAATAAATTTTCCTGGTGTATTTGGTTTCGTTGTAAAATTACGACTGGTATATGCAAGACTCTCTTTCGCATCCAATATAGTAAACAATTGCAATGAATAAGTTGCACCAGACGTCAAATCTGATAAAGTGTATGGAATTTTATCATATGATATCACACTTTCATTTGTTTTTGATGGAAGATTAATTTTGCCATTAAAACTCTGCACTCGTAAACGAAATCCTGTATAATTGCCATGAACTGGTGGTGCCCAATATACAATTGCTGTTTTACCATTACGTACGACAATAGTTAAATTAGATGGTGGATCTGGTGCTAAAAATTTTTGAAATATATTATTTATTATATTAAATGAAAGAATAAAAAATGTTTATTTTCAAAATTATAATTTAACGAACCAGTTGTAATTGACGCTTTCCATGTTAGCCAATCGAGCACTGTATCATTACTATAATACAACCAAAATTCATATTTTGTACCTGGTAAACCATCACGAAATTTTATCACATCACCAATATCAATTGCTGCAATTGTTGTATTCGGTGGTGGATAACCAACAGGTGGACTGTAATCCAATCTATAACGTGATCCTTTTTGACTTAAATTCCCAGGAATTTCAATTGCAAGATCAGCACAAAATGTCACCTAGAAATGAAAAAATTTACATTAATTAAAAACAATTATATATTCATTGTTTTTTTTTTTTTTTTTTTATATTAATTTCATCCTCACCTTGACCAAGAGAATAACAAAAAGAAATAAATTCCATTCACAATGCAGTAAGGAAATCCCTCCAGTATCCACACTTAATTTCAATACATTCATTTTTATTTTTTTTCCGTTTTTTCAATCTCTTCTAATTTAATTACAATTATCAACTGAAATATTCCCATCAAATAAAAACAAAATCAAGTATTTAAAATTTTAATACGCTAATGATAATTTATCACTAGTGGAATGCAATTGGAAGATCATTTATATATATTTTTTTCTCAATCAATATTTCAAAAAAAAAAAATAATAATAATAATAAAATAAAATAAAAACAAAAAAACTAAGAAAAATAGTATCACGATAAATCAGTGCAACAGGTTAATCTCCATTTATTAATAATATCCTCTCTGGTTAATTGATTGTTTTGCTTATTATTATGGCAATAATCACTGATAATGATGAGAAACACCTGTGCATTAAATTGACATGTGTGACATGACGACGACGATGACGACGACGACGATGAAAGAGCAGCAGTAGCAGCAACAGCAACAGCAGCAGCCATTTTATCAATTGAGATTCAAAATGTATTCCACAACAAAATTGTTGACAATTGAAACATTGTAATTATACATCACTAGTATTTATATCTTTATATACACACATGTAGATAAATATGAATATATATATATATATAATAAAATTGATGCACACAAGAAAAAAAATTAAAGAGAGATATCTTTTTTGAGATTATTTTTCATTCAATTTTTTTTTCTTCATTGTCAAAGTGAACAACTCAAACAAATTGCTCGTGTTTCTATTTTATTTTTATTTTTTTTTTTTCAATTATATGAATATTATACACATACACAGAACTTCAATATTATTGTTATTATTTATATAATTGAATTTGACAAATTGAGAATGTGATTAGTTTGATGTAACGTATGCGAGCAATATGCTCATTACTATTCACCTCAAACATACTTTACTACTATCTTTTCTCTTTTTTTATTATTTATGTATAGTTTAACTGACTGGCCACTTGCCTTCCCCCACATAATACAAAACATTCTAAAAACTCCTACTTATTTTATATACACAAAAAAAAAAACATTAAATGAGCCAGCACCCCACTAGACTGACTGTATGTATTGGTGTGCGCAACGTTCAATTGAAAAATTGCGTAAAACTGGGGTCGAGTGAAACACTGCATTGGAGTGCCACAAATCAATCGGTAATATCGGCAATATTGATTTATATCGATAAGTAAAATATCTACATTGTATTATTATTATCATCACTGAAAATTATAAATTACATTATCGACTGAGATATTATATATACATGCCTTGTATATCGTGCGCAAAATAATACAACTAATTATGAGTTTTGTTTTTATTCTGTAAAATCTGTTAGGTTATGAAATATATCTGATTTGCGTGTGTACTTCGATTGTGATTATTGTGGATCTGTAAAATAAATTATTCCCAATCAAATATTTTCAATTCTTTTTGACCTGGGTAAGCGAAAAAAAAGTTATATTTATATATAAAAATACACCTATGGATAGATTGAAAAATTAATTCACCAATAATGATTGAAGTAATCGTGACGATGTATACAATAATTTATTTTTCGGATGAAACATTTATTACGCAAATGAATTCATATTTTTCTTTGGTCTCTAAATTAGCAACAATAATATTTCGTTCGATAACCGCAAGGCAGTGTTTTTTTTTTTTTTTATGTTTCATAAAAACAAAAACAACAAATCAATAATTATAAAATAAAACTAAATAATATAAATAATTCATTAATTCATATACTGAATAATGAATCTTATGTGAGTTATATTCATAAGTAATTATTTACTTCGAGTATTTCTCTTTTTTTGATTTGCTCGTTCGTAATCGTGTTGTTGTTTCTATTGCTGCTGCAGCTCCTGCTGTAATAACATCGTGTAAACTGCACCTGTCATTATTCATATTATCATTGAATAACAGTTTACTTTTTATTTTTGCAACATGTACTGTTGCATTGGCAACAATGCCTCCCTTACGAAATTTACGTCTTGATTCATTATCTCTCAATTTATTATTATTCAATTGTGCTTTTGGTAATTGTGCAACACCAAAGAGTTTCAATGAATCATTTTGTTGTTCTTGTATTGGTTTCAATGCCGTATCATCGGAATCTGCATCGAATAATCCACTGTTTGCATTATCATTATTATTATTATTATTTGTATTCACATTTATTACAGTTTTTCGTTTTCGTAAATTGTTTCGTTTCTTCCTGACACATTTTTTCACGTCATCAATAGGTTTATCAACATTTAATATTTTTCCAGATTTCTTTCGATATTTTTCATCCTTCTGTAACGTTTCAACCATCAATTTATCTGCATAATCTAATGCCATTAATTTTCTTGAGCAGGATCTGATATATATTAAATAATAATTATTAAATTACCTAAATTAAGAATAATTAAATTATTTAATTATGATAATAAACAAACTTGAGCAATGTATCACTGTCCTGTTGATAGATCATCGTTAAATTTGACGTATTCAACTGTAATAAATTTTTTTCTAATGAATTTTCAATATCAATACGTGAATTATCATCCATTGTCATTCCTGTCCATATTTGTTGCTTCGTCGTGATGAGTTTCATATGAATATCTGGACTTTTAGATGCTACCGGTGATAAGTACCGCATATATCTACAATGAATTATTTTTATGAATATAAAAAGAAGAATTATTACAATCAATTGAAATCAAAAATGAAATATCAAAAGCAATTTTTTTTTTTTCCACCTTGGTAGCTGGGCAGGACGTGAACAGGGTGATAATTTAGCTGAAGAAACTCGTTCAATTCTCCTTTCTTCAGGAAAAATTAAAGTTTGAGAACTCAAAATTGGTAAATTCTCAGAATCGAATTTTTTCTTAACTACATCAACATTTTCCAATTGTTCACAAACTTTCATCGATGTTCCGTATGATCCTGCTTAATATAAACAAAATAATAATAATAATAATAATACCCACATCATCATAATTTCAAAATAAATAAAATAAAATAAAAATTTATACTTTTATCTTTGATAAATTGATCAGTTGATGTTTGTAAATGATTTTCATCAGCTGATTCATCAGTTAAATCACAATACATGTCGGATCCAGGATCAGTCGCTGGTAAATCCATCACCATACGGCGATTCTATAAAAACAATAAAATAAAACGTATATGAAGCGAATGTAAAAAAAATGTATGAAAATGATGGGATACAGTTAAGAGTTTCCGTTTAATGCGATGATGTTTCTCTCCAATCACATTTGTTTTCCGTCGTAATTTCTTAAATTTATTTATTAAATGTGTTTTTTTTAATTTTGGTGATGGTGATGGTGGTGATACACAGTGACATTGTTCCAATTTATTATTGTCACCAGAATAATTAGACTCAATGCAATTCACATCATCCAATTTTAATTTATCATCCGATGAGCTGTCTGATGTATCGCCTTCGTCACTAAAAAAAATTAAGGATAAAACGGAGGAAACAAAACAAAAAAAAAATAAAAACAAAAACAAAACTAGAACAAGAAGAAGAAGAAGAAGAAAATATTATTAAATAATGTTAACATGTTTGTTATTACGAATCAAATTAACCTGGAATAATCCGTGAGATTTATATTTGTCGGCTCGTCGGCACTCGATCCTTCTTTAATTAATCTCACAAGAATTTTATTTCGCAACTTTTCCTAACGTGATGAAATTAATAAAGAAGAAAGAAAGAAAGAAGAAAAGAAAAAAAAAAAACAATCATGGAAAAATATAAATATATTGAATTAATTTGTAGTAATAATATGTAAATTATAATATAAATACTTTGGTTGGATCATCGTCTGAAAAATCCAATAGAGTTTCACAAAAGGCTTTTCCAATTTGTTCATAATCTTGAATAGAAAAGTGTGTGCCATTACGTGATCCCAATGTCGATCCACCCATTGACGCTTCCATTGTATAACTATTTTGAATACCCATAAGCCACACAACAACACGACTAGTTCCCTCTTTGCCTTTTTCAATATGAAATTTACAATTTTCAAATGAAAACTGTAAATGAAAATAAAAAGAAATTATCTCATTATAATTAATGAATAATCAAATATTATACAATAATAATTGTACCATAATTTATTTACTTTATCAGCAGCATTTTTGTGTAGCATCAATGGAAATATTTGTTCAGTTAATTTTCCGTAGCAATTAGCACGTTTACTCTCGCAACCATAAATAAAAATATTGTGTTTTCTCGAGTGTGCATGAAGATCACAGTACATTGCAATACCACACTCTTCCATTAATCGTCTAATCATTAATTTTGCATGCCAAACAGATGGATAACTTTCGCGCATAACTGTACGATATTGTCGATTCAAGTCCTTCCCCGACAATGAACAACGATTATTACCAACAATAACACCATCAGGATTTAACATTGGTACAAGTTTAAATATAAATCTTTCTCGTAATTCACGTGCCTGATTAGATTCACCAATAAGAAAATCAATAATTCCTTTCATCATCCAACTCGATGGTGTTTCGCCAGGATGAACTCGTGCAGTGATAACAATTCCCTTTTTCTTTCGTCCATCCTCGCTGCAATTTGGCGCAGTAATTGTTAAATAATGTACATTATTACCAGCTAATGTACGACAGAGTAATCGTAATTTTGTGAATCGTGACTTTATTGGGTCACTCGAAATACTCGACAAATATTCCTTGAAATAAATTAAATAATAATATCGAATAAATAATAAAGAAAATAATTACTATGATTTTGAGATTATATATTGCCGTAGTTTTATATTACCTGCAAATCCGTATACGTATATGGATAGCAATGCGCTAAATAAACTGTATCGTGATCATGTGGAAATGTTATATTAAACGTTAACGTGTGCTTGTCTCTTTCTTCATCTCTAAAAATCAAAGATAAAAACATTGTATATTATCTTCAAGTTAATTAATTGATTTATTTCAAAGATATCAATAAAATTTTACGATGAATCATTTTTATAGTATGAAATATTATCGCCACAACGTCGCCAACCAATTGCGTGCATCGTTGCATCTTTAGTTGAATACAATAATGGCCGTAATCCATCATTATAAAGACTGTCTTCTTTACAAAAATTAACAATTGACAATCGATAAATAATTCGGCTTTTCGTATTCGATATACGAAAATAAAACCATTGCATGTGACGATGTGTATACATATCACGTCGTAAATGCAATTGATAATATGAATTAGTTATTTTTAATACTTTTTCTAAATTTCCAGATTCGAATCTCGATTCAAACTCCAAATCATTATGATTTTTATTTGTCGCATGATTAAAATTATCACTTATATTATTTAAATCACCAAGACACGATGTATTCGAATTGGATGATGATAAAATAGTCGTACCACCCGAACATGAACGACTAAACTTTAAAAACAAAAAATTTAATTGAATTACGAGAAAAAAATATTTGTATAATATATATATAATTTTTATAATATTACTGTACTTACATAATTTGTTGCACTAATTGGTGAATAATTGAATATAACTGTACCAAATTCTTCGCCAACGGGTTTTGGTTTTGGTTCACGTCCGGTTGATACATAATATGGTTCCGGTTGCGGTGGGATATAATCGATATGACTGATACGTTCATGTATAACCTGAAAAAAAAAGAAAAAAAAAAAATCACCATCAAATCGGCTACTAAATATTAAATTATGCCGATCTGTTGATTTTACTTTACACTCAGTTGGCCATCTCGGCTCTTGTGCTACTGCGTCCGTTAATGGCAAATCAGCATCTTTATATTTAAGAATATTTGAAGCTATAGGTAGTACTGAATCAATGTCACGTCTTGCAAATCCAAAACGATCGTGAAGATATTGATTTGATAAATAACTTCCTGAAAATATCATATGTCAAACTCTTCATTGTAATTATTTCATCACAACATATTTCTTCTTATATTTAACCTCCAAATAATACAAATCAATAACACGACGATTTGCCAGGATTACGTGTGAAGTAATTTTTTATTTCATTTATTATTATTATTATTATATTTTTTTTTCATGGAAATAATGAAGAAAATGAAAAAATCTATGTTTATTTAAGTGGAATATATATTTATATTTATATTTGTATTCACCGGCAGTAGTTTCGATGTTCTTCAAATCAAAATATTGTGGCATTATTATTTCTTCACAGACATCAGATAGATTATTGTCGTTGGAAAAAAGAAGTTTAGCACGTCGCCACAAAGAACGTATCCAACCAATTATCCTACAATATATACCTCAATATATTTGATTTTTTTCATAAAATATATATTGTATATAACTATTATATTCATTCATTGTTAAACAAAAAATAAAAATCGAAATTTTATCGCATGAAGTAATCATACATAACCAAACAAACATGAATTTTTGGATCGATCAAACGTTCTACATATATATGTATATACATTGCATGTTCTAACTCGTTCATATTATTCTAATTATACTATTTTACTGAGTTTTCTTTTTTTTTTTTCAATTATAATTCATAAACATGAGATAATCTTTTGAAACAATTAATTTTAATTAATAATTCGTGTGAAGTGCGAACTGATGCTTGACACAAATAGGCGAAGGAAAAAAAAACATAAGAGGGATGGAAGATTCAAAATGGCGTGATGAATTATTGTAAAATTCAATAATTAAATACATACCAGGTATAGGTTGAATAGGAAATAATGCTGCTTGAAGTATTCTGACACGACTGTTTAGTAAAAAATCCATTGTACATTGTCAATAATCGCCAGGCAATTTGCCTGGATTTGCATTTACGTTCATTCGACAACGTCACGCCATTTTGTGCGTTCAACTGAAATACAAAAGGGCAATAACATTTGTTGTTAAGGAGAAGAAGCTTTTTTTCTTCTTCTTATTTGTTTATTTATTGGCGTGAGCGCATAATCAAGTATTATTGATCAATCAAAGATGTATCCAAGAACAATTGTATTAAAAGAAAAAAGAAAAAAAACGAAGGAAATAAGAGGAAGAAATATGAGTAATATAAAATTAAATAAATTATCAGGATTAATTATTATTAATTAACAGATTCTAGAAAGAGAAATTCGAGAAAAAAAAAGAAAAAAATGAGTCGAACAGTGACAGTGGCAGTGAGTACTCTCAATCAGTGGGTAATGGACTTTGATGGAAATTTACGAAGAATTCTTCAGAGTATAGAGGAAGCAAAGAAAGCAGGTGCAACATTTCGTAGTGGACCAGAATTGGAAATAACGTAAGTAAAGGAAAAACAAATAAAAACAGCAATAATAGTTCATTAATTTATATTATTATTACACTTACCATTGTGTTATTATTAATTTTTTGTTTGTTTGTTTGTTCTATTCCTTATAGAGGTTACAATTGTGAAGATCACTTTTTTGAGAGTGATACACGACTGCACAGTTGGCAAGTTTTAGCAACATTGCTCAAGTCTCACGTGTGTAATGATATAATTGTCGATGTGGGTATGCCAGTGATGCATAAAAATGTAACCTACAATTGTCGAGTTGCATTTCTCAATAAAAAAATATTATTAATTCGGCCAAAAATGCAAATGTGTGATACGAGTATGTATCGTGAGAGTCGATGGTTTTCACCGTGGACAAAAGTATTTGAAAATATTCACAAATAAATCGATAAACAAAAAAAAAAAAAAAAAAAAAAATTAATTAATAAATATATAATAAATTGGAAATTAACTTGATTTAGGTACGTACAGTGGAGGATTTTTTTTTACCACGAATGATAAGTGAAATAACTGGACAAAATATTGTGCCAATTGGTGATGCAGTAATTTCAACGCGTGATACTCGAATTGGATTTGAGATATGTGAAGAATTGTGGCATCCAGAAAGTAATCATATTCCAATGTCACTTGATGGTGTTGAAATAATATCGAATGCAAGTGGATCAATATTTGAAGTACGTAAAGCACATGAGATATTTGAACGTGTCAAACTAGCAACATCTAAATGTGGTGGTTGCTATATGTATAATAATTTGCGTGGTTGCGATGGTGGACGAATGATATTTAATGGGGCATCATGTATCACTGTAAATGATGAAATAGTTAAATGTGCAGAGCAGTTTTCACTAAAAGAAGTTGAAGTTACTACAGCAACATTCTATCTTGAAGATATTAGGTAAATGATTTTAAACAAAAAAAGAAAAAAATAATAAATAAATAACTAAATAAATAATTTACAGGACGTATAGGAATATTGTGCGATCACGAACTCATTCAGCAGCAAAAAGTCAACCATATCCATGTGTCGCCATTGATTTTTATCTTTCGTCGAAGGATAAAATTAATACATCATCAATAGATCGTGGAATTGTCAATGATTATTCCAATAACGATGATAATAATCCCAATGACAATGAACATAACGAGAATGATAGTGATAGTAAAAAACGTTTATTAGAAATGAAATTTCTTTCACCTGAAGAAGAAATTTCAATGGCACCAGCGTGTTGGATGTGGGATTATTTGAGGCGTTCGTGTCAGGGTGGATTTTTTTTACCAATGAGCGGTGGTGTTGATTCATCATCTACAGCTTGTCTTGTTTATTCTATGTGTCATATGATTGTAGACGCCATTGAAAAAGAAGGTAAATATATCACATTGAGATTGCACAAAAAAATATTGAATAATAAACAGTGAAAGTATATAAAAATGTTTTAAAATTTTTTTAGAAGCTCAAGTGCTCGCAGATGTTCAAAAAATTGTTGGTGATTATAATTATGTTCCTCGCGATCCAAAACAATTGTGTAATACACTTCTGGTTACGTGTTATATGGGAACCGACAATTCATCAAGTGAAACAAAATCACGTGCTGCAAAATTATCATCACAAATTGGCTCTTATCATCATAGTATTGTCATTGACGTTGCTATATCAGCGATACTCAGTATATTTCAACAAGTTTCAAATCTAACACCGAAATTTAAAGTACACGGAGGTTCACCACGTGAAAATTTAGCGCTTCAAAACGTCCAAGCGCGTATGCGCATGGTAATATCATATTTATTTGCCCAATTAATGCTTTGGGTTCGTGGTAGACCCGGTGGTTTATTAGTTCTTGGCTCGAGCAATGTTGATGAAGCCTTACGAGGTTATTTCACTAAATACGATTGCAGTAGCGCTGATATTAATCCAATTGGTGGTATCTCGAAAGAAGACTTGAAGAATTTCCTTATATTTTTCCGAAGAAAATATGAAATTTCAGCGTTAGACGAAATTCTTGAAGCACCACCAACTGCAGAATTGGAACCACTGCAAGCTGGCCAATTGGCACAGTTGGATGAAGTTGATATGGGAATGACGTATAAGGAATTGTCAACTTATGGAAAATTGAGAAAACTCGAGTGTGCCGGACCATTCACAATGTTCTGTAAACTCGTACGATTGTGGCGTAATTGTACGCAAAAAGAGATTGCGGACAAGGTTAAACACTTTTATCGGTGTTATGCGATTAATCGACATAAAATGACGATATTGACGCCGTCTTGTCATATTGAAACGTATACACCTGAAGATAATCGTACAGATCACCGTCCATTTTTGTATAATCACACGTGGAAATGGCAATTCGATGCCATTGATAGAGAAGTAAATCAATAAATTATTTACTCCTTTATTTGGCACTTTTAAACTAATTTAGTGTTTTATTCTCACAATGTATTTCCGAAAAATTATTAGTCTAATTGTAAGAAACAAACGAAAAAAATATAAAATAATCAATTAATTATATAATTTATATAATAGTATGAATTAATGTACAGAATTTTACTTGAATTTAATCTCATTAAATGGATATTTTTTCGTTATTTCCAATAACATATTTGATTAAATAAATAAAAATAGTTGCAGATGAATACATCAACTAATCATCATTTTCTTCATCATCATCATCATCATTATCATCATCATCATCATCAACATGATGTGATTGATAAAAAAACAAAAGACACGACTAAATTAAAATCAATTGGACTGATGCCATTTGGTAAAAACTTGTTATTTTTTTCTTTTTCATTTCTCATTTCACTTAAAATTATTACAAAAAAAGTACAATAAAAATATTTTCATAAAATTTATTATTAATATCCCTATATATCCATAAATCCATATGAAATATATGTAAGAATATTAAAATTCTTTTATTTGAAAATTAATTCACATTTATTTATTATTCATTTTTATTTTATTATTATTATTTTTTTTTTTGTTTTGTTTTAGGTAAAGCAGAACCGGAAGCGATTGTATAATATTCCAATCATATAATTTAATAATATATCTTTCATTTTATTCCTTTTTCTCCTTCATCTCAATTATATTTTCCCTCATATTTGCATCCATTGTAATTAACAATGTAATAATAATGATAATATGGTTAATATTATAACAGAAAATGACAAAAAGAAAAATCAAAATCAAAAATAAAAATAAATGCGAATCAGTACAAATGAAAATATAGAATGAACAGAAAAATTTTATAATTGATTTGTTATTTATATAAACGATAGAATAAAATTCTTAAATAATTAATTAGATATTAATAATACCACTGAATAATTAATGGAACAAAAAGGAAATTTTAATGTAATTAAATTGTGTAAAAAACAGTAATAATAATAATAATAATAATAATAGTTATTGTTTTGTATAAAATAATTCTCTTGTACCATTTTTTTTTTTTTTTCATTTCCTCATCTCTCTTGAGTATTACAATGCGTCAAAACAAAATAAAAAAAGTGGAAATTCAAAATTAAATGTAGAAACTAAAATTTTTACAATACGATAATACATGTCATCAATAATAATAATAATAATAATATTAATAATAATAATTATTATATCATTAATAATTCTGTAACGTGTTCACATAATTATATTCTTATTACTTAACGGAAAAAAAAAAAAAACAAAAAAAAAAAAAAATAATATGTACAGTCTTTTTCATGCTTTTACCCTTCTATAATTAAACAATCAATAAATTTCTTAACTACTTATTCACTGTCACAATAATATTTAAAATGAATAAAAAATATACATATATCTATGTATTCCCCATTGTGTGCATGTAATTAATAATATTTATATTTTTTCTACCACCATTAATGAAAAAAAAAAAAAAAAAAAAAAAAAAATAACAACAAAAAAAGAGAAAGAAATATAAAAGAAGATAGGGCTTATGTATGAGAAAAACACAGAGAAAAAGGGAGAAACAAGAAATTATAAAAATTATAATATAATAATAATAATTATAATAAATTGAAAAAAAAAAAAAAATTAATTGCACGAACCCCCGTTTTATTTGTGAATATAAAAAGTGTATTTTTTTTTCAAAATAATTATTAAGTTTTGCGTGTGTGCCTTTGATGGATTTTTTTTTAAATCAAATTTATACTTAATAATTTAATTATACGATTCTTTAAATTAATTCAGTATTGTGATGTTTAAATTGTAATTATTTATATTTATGTGATTTATAATTGAATGAACTAATAAAGACAATCGATTATTATAAATAATGTTGAGGGAGAATAAAAAAAAAAAAAAATGAAAAACAAAAAAAAAATTATTATAAACCCATTCGTCCCTACAGTATATCACAGGTTACCCTACCGCAAGGGATGCATTTCAACAAATATTAATTATAAATCGTGATAAAGCCGTGAAAATGAAGTGTAAATAAGAGAAAAAAAAAAAAACAAAACAAAAAAACTTGATGACAGTTTATATTTCATAAATAAATCATTAAAAAAATAATAGAACGTGGAAAAATTAAACAAAAAAATTCACTAACACGATGAAAAAAAAAAAAAAAAAAAAATTGTCATTTCAAACTCATTTTTTATTTTTCAATGGAATATTAAAAATCCATACATATGTAAAAAAGATTTTTTAATATTCCATTGAAAAGAAGAAAAAAAAAAAAAAAGGAAACCAATAATAATTACCAATAATAATACATAACCCAATAGCCTCCTCTTGTGATTTTTTTTGTTTTCTTCCTTTTTTTTTTTTTTTTTTTTTTTTTTCCAATTCTTTCCCACAATTATTTTCATCTTTTTCATTACCATCATGATATTTCGGACAATTTTCAAATCAATTATTTAATCAAGCCCATCAAAGTCGAAAAGTAACGCGCAATTTTATCTCTGTACTTTCTTATCTTAATTATTTGATCTTAATCATCAAAATAATGTAAGTTTTTATTTTCATAATATTTCCAAATACAAATATATATATATATATATGAATAAAATAACTACGCGTTCGATCCGAGTCTTCTGGGCATTAAACTAATTACTGTAAATTAAATTAAATTAATAATTGAAAAAAAAAAAAAATTATTTAAATTGAGTGAAAATACTGCGACTTACATAATATGTAACACTATATATATTTATATTTCTCTCTTATTTCTTTCGCTCTATTTCCCTCTCTGTTTCTCTTTCTCTGTGTGATTATGATGAGGAAATTTATGTACGCACCTGCAATAGCATATTTGCAAAATTGCTATTAGTAAATTTAAAATGTCGTTTGTCATAAAATTTAAGTAACGCTGGACTGTACGGATGTTTATCCTTTAAATGCAAATAATGCACTTCTGGTTCCTGTGTCGTGTGTCCACATTCTTCACATACATAAACCTAGAAATAAAATAATTATTACAATATATATTAATTAATATTTCTCTTTTTTATTGAGATTTTTTTTTTTTAATTTTTTTTCCCCCTCATTCATGTACCTTTGTACGACGTTCTTTATATGCATATTGATGTTGTACACCATGAACCTTGAGACAATGGCTTTCGAGTGAGCAACGTTGTGTAAAACTCTTTTCACAAAGATTGCATTTGTAAGGTCTTACACCCGTGTGCGTTCTCGTGTGTCGTTTAAGGTCAAATGTATCATTAAAACCTTTGCCGCAGAATGTGCACAAGTAACGTTTAACATCACTGTGACATTTCATGTGACGATTTAAAAGCCGTTGAAGACTGAAATTTTTACTGCATACACGACATGTAAAACGACTTGGATCATCATCCTGTAAAACAAAAACAATAAAAATAAAATAAAATAAATATGTATGAAATATTTATTTTAATTAATTAATAATTAAATTTACCTTGCCAGAAGTTGGTCTATTAATTCTTTCCTCATCACGACTGACAGTTGCTTGTCTTTGTCCCTCAATAGCCAAAGGATTTTTAATTCCATGACCGCCATTAACAAATTCCAATTGACAATCGCCAGGTAAACCCAACTAAAAATAAACAGCATCCAAAAAAATAAATACAATAAATAAAATTACCCGTTTCAAATTTTTCTCATTCATCACTATATATATAAATATATATATATATATATATATATCTCATCACCGAATAAAACAAAAGAGATTAAGCACTCAAGTTGATTGGCATTGCATTAAATCCACGATAATAAATTAAATTAAAATAAAATAATATGCTTTTGCCTGTATCAATCTGGGGTGCTTACCCTCTGCTGCAGTACACCGGGACGCGGGGCGAGTGGTGAATTGTTGGTGGTCGTGGAACTCACATTAGCTGATACACCAGCAGGACTTGGTGCGTGCTCCATTAAACCACAAGCGGGTGATGTGCTGGTTGATGTTGCGTCCAATGAACAGCTCTGTGCACCAGGACTTGGGAGACTGCCTGCTGTGCTGCTTCCAGTATCCAAATCTAATCCTATTTTTAAACACATAAACATTTAATTAATCATAAATTAAATAAATATAATATGCATTATATTTGTATATATTTATATATAAATTTACCACTGCCAGTAAAACTCAATCCCGGACTCAACAGACCCTGATGATGATGCTGATGATGTGGCGATGTTGAATTTGGCTGTTGTTGCTGTTGCTGTTGCATTTGAACTTGAATTTGTAATTGTTGCAATTGCGGTTCAGTTTGATGTTGATTTTGATTTATATGCAACGCCAATTCAGAACGTTCTTTGGATAATGGTTGATAGCTTGTATCTTCAGTCGTATATGAAATTCCAGATAATTTTGATGTTGAAAATTGTTGGGAATTTTGAGTATTATAATGTCGTGTAGTATCAAAACCACGAGTTAATGTCATACTGTGTTCAGGAAATGGATCAACACTGGGCTCAACTGGTGTTGTCATTTGTCCATCTTGGCCAATGTTACTCGACGCTGATGCTGGCGAATGTAATGAATCCTCGAGTAAATCATTACCACCATCTTCAGTTGGTAATCGTGGTAAAAATAAATCCGCAGCGTCACTTAAACTCTCTAACAATGCATTATGATCAGACGGTGAGCTGAATGTCAATGTTGCAGTAAATTGTAATGGATCAACGACAGCACCCGTTACCATATCCACCATCATTCCCGAATCAGTGACATCATAAGCTCCATATTGACCCGCTAATAAATCATTAGGTTGAATTTTATAATCTGCCAATTCTTCTTCCTCCTCTTCTTTCAATACTAATCCATAAGACGCGCAAACATTTTGTAATAATGAATATTGTTTGCCCTCTTGTGCATTATATTGTGAGTGTGAATTTATTTCTTGTTGTCCAGTATCGCAATCCATATTAACAGTTGATGTTGGTGTTAAATAACCATTGTTTTGTGTTCCGCTGTATTGATTAACGAAATTCGCCAAATTATTTCCACCTTTGAGCGATTCATAAAATGGTGGTAATGAACCAGTTGGTGGTGAACTTGGTCCATAATTTCCGCGTCCACCATTACCACCGGGATTCATTCCATCACCGCCACCTCCGCCGCCGCCACCACCACCACCTGAACTACCACCACAACTACCATTACCACTTCCACAATTGCCACCGCCATTAATATTATCACCACCACCACCACCACCACCGCCGCCATTTCCTGAACTGGAATAATTAGATCCGCCATTCGCACTAGTGCCTCCGCCGCCTCCACCGCCACCACCACCACTGCCACCGCCACCATTGCCACCAGAATTAGATGAATTATTACCGGAATTACCACCGGAATTGCCATTTGCATTGTTATTTGAATTCGTTGCTCTACCATGGCCAGCAGCGGCATTAACAATTTGTGGTCCAGACAATCGCATTGCTAACAGTGGCCGTGCTATGGAATTACCAATCATTTTGGATGCTTTAGCACCCTCCCGACTTTGTTCATCATCCATTTCATCCTTTTTCTTTGGAACAGCATAATCAATTGGTTGATCTTGTTCCGGCTCTTGTGTATGTGGTAATTCAATCTTTGTATGTTCTTTACGCGGCGGTTGTTTTTGCGTTGGTACTCGTTGTATAACGGACACCCTCGTCGGTGGTTCAACACGCGGAGTTGACGGTGGCGTTGGTGGACGTGGTAATTCAACTTTTTCCGATTTTCCTGGCAACGGTTTGTCCGTAGATGGTATAACCAATGGACTCCCATATTCTTTACGTTCTGCACGTGTCAAAACGTGTCCACGGCTACCGTAAGGAACATCACCACCGAGGATACTCGAGATAAAACGTCGTGGTGCTGCATTTGTCGTTGACGGTGTATTAACTAATGGCTGCCATTGTGGTGGTGGTGAATTAGCTGGACTCGCACTTCGTAATGATTCCGGTGTCGTTGCACGATCATCATCAGTTTTATCACGATCTAAAATAATCCAATAAACAAAAAATCAATACGAAAATTAATTATTAACTTATAAAAAAAAAAAAAAATACTCATAAAAGATACTGATATTCAAAATAAATACCATTAAATACGACACATCTAGAATTTTCATTACATTACATTTCCGCTTACTAAATATACTGCTATGTGTACATAAATACGTGTGTGCGTATAAGTATTTGTATGGTTTGGTCATCATTGCCAGCCATGGTGATTTGGCCCTGGGAGTTAACTGGAATGCGCGTGCACAGCATAAAAAAAAAAACATGAAGCGACTGTGTGTATGTCTATATGTATTCGTATGTGATTTTATTTATGTGTTGAGAATACTCTGTGTGAGTATACATATATATATGTATAAATAAACACAGGTATCTATCTACACACAATGACTTGGTCCCGTCTCGAAGCGGTCACGAGTCTCTCATGGCGATGGTGGGGTGGTGGGGATTCTTTCACAGTCCACTGTCTCTCACTGTATATAATTTTACTGTACAATATCACACACGCACGCATACACACACACACACACACACACAATATATATAAATATACTCATACATTACACGAAGCAAATGGAAACAAGTTGGGGCTTTGATATGATGATGATTTTAGTTTCAAGATAATTCTTTACAATACATTATTATTATTTTTTTTTTTTCATTTTTCTTTTTTCTTTCTTTCTTTAAATTATTTTAATTTGAAAGTGCATTGTCTCATCGATCGTTCAAGTCACTGTGGAATTACAAGACTGAGAGTAATGAAATACGATAAAATACGGGAAATGTGGGGTGGGGAAAAATGATAAAGTGATAGAAAGGTTAAAATGACAAATGTGTGTATATTTATCATAGAAAAATCGTAAAATATAAATATAAAGAAGCAAGTGGAAAGATAGAGAGGGGAATATGTGTATTTTGTGCGGGTATGCAGGTGTTGGCACCTGTTTATCACTCGTGTTTGCTAACGGTCTTTTATACATATATCCATTGTTTCTCAAAAAATAGGAATAACTAAATAAATAAATATAGTAAATTGAGAAAACTAAAGGATAATGAGAAAATAAATAAATAATTGATAATTATTATTTTTTAATTAATATTTTATATTTATTGGATAAAAAAAAAAAAAAAAAAAAAAAAAAAAAAAAAGTAAAATACTGTAATACGATATTATGTATTTAATAAATAATAAATTAATCAAAAACTCACATTGATGTTTGTTAACAATTAAACTTAATGGCTCGGAGGTCAATGGATTATCCTTGGCATTGCACGGTGGCGGTGATTTGCTTTGATGTTGTGCTTCCAATAATCTCAATTGCTGCTGATGCAGTCGATTTTTAATAAGAAATATTTTCGGCATTTTTTATAAATTATATAATTAAACAACACATGTATATGTATATATCAATTACTGTCTTGGTAAATTGTGTTATTAATAAATTTTTTTTTTTTAATTTTTCAATTTTTTATTATTGTAACACCACCATTTGTATATTTTATATCAAATATTTATATGTATTATCCGTAATAAACTTCACTGTTTTATTATATTTTTTTTAAATGTATTTGTTTAAATATTAAAATAAATATAATTAATAATTTTTATTGTAGATTAATTATAAATATACATATATATATATATATATATATTTTTTTTTTTTTTAATTATTTTTTATTATAATTCACACAATTATTTCACTACTGTAGTTATATTGACCTTGAACTTTATCCGATAAAATTTTATCATGGAATAATAGACAAGAGACATAAATATTTTCAATTGTCCTTGACAGTTGTCAAGCCGGCACATAAAAAATAAAGACAGAAAAAAAAAAGAAAAAAAAAAAAAAACAGGCGCCGTTGGAGTAAAAAGACGAAAAGATAAATAGCGTGTCGATATACGAGTGAGAGTGTGATAATTAAATATACTGAATCACAAAATAATCACATGAATTTATACAGTTAGTCATAAGTGACAAAGGACAAAGGATAGAAAAAAAAAAAAAAAAAAAAAAAAAAAAAAAAAAAAAAAATTAGGTGTGTCTGCGCGTAATAAAAGACGTAATTTTTTTTTTCTTTCCCCCCGAAGTATTCGTGAAGGTTTCTCGCGAGCAACTGGGGCTTTGGCGAGATGTCGGACGTGGGACCCCAGGCCCCGACCGTGAGGTAGAATTTTATCCCCACCACAATGACCACGGCGTTAATAAACGCGCGGACTCGTCGTAGTCGTCGTCGTCGTCGTGGTCGTGGTCGTGGTCGTGGTCGTCGTCGTGGTCGTCGTCGTCGTACCTGCTGGCCCCGGAGTTGCTCGTCCCCCACCCGCGCACTGTCTCTCCCAAGCCAGCGGTGCTACCTTGGCTCCATAACATCATCTCCCCCACCTATACGCAATTCAACTGTTCAACCACTACCACAGCATTTACAAGCAATCCCGTCGCTATATAAAAAACTAATACCAACGTATTTGCCGTATACTGCCGTATACTGCCGTATACTGCCTTTGGCTCCTCCACATTGCACCGCTTGGTTGGTCTCCTGCGAGCACGTTCATCCAGGCTCTATAGCAATGTCGCGGTTAAAAGAAGCGGACTCCAACAGACTCGTATTCGCCGCTATGTAGCTGTGTGTACCGCGTTGTAAACGGTACGCATTTATATCCATCTTATAACGGCCCCTCTACCAATCGGCCACAATGTCAACATAAAATAATTCCATCACAATAAAAACACATGAAATTCACTCAATTACTACACATTATTATACACTCAATAGTGATTTCAATGCCTGCAATGGAAATAATTAATAATATTATTCATTCAATACACAATTTTCTATCTTTCGCTATTCATTATTTTATATCTATTTATTTAAATTAAATATCTATACATACCGGTCTTTCAATTTTCTTCATGTGATTCCATTTTATAATTTCAAATGCCAACCTTAACACTTGAAGGACATCAAGTTTCACATGATATATCTTTTATTCTTTATCTTTCTCTCTCTCTCTTTCTCTCTCTGTGTTCATGAAAGTTTATAATAAGTTACACTGTAACATATCAAATAATTTATAATTATTATTAATTTCTACTGAGTATTACAATTATATTCAAGGATATAATAAAATAATTATTTATTATCGTAATTTTAGATAAATAAACAAGAAATTTTTTTTTTTTTTTCATAAATAAATAATATAAATTAATTAAAAATTAGAGTGTAATGATTAATTTGGAGTAATAAACATTTAAAAATGAATAAAAAAAAATGAAAACAAAAAACAAAAACTAAAGAAATAAATAACAAAATTAGATTTGATCCTTTAAATATTAAACCAGTTTAAGGTTCAACCCGTACATACACTTTCTCTCTCTAAGGGAGATCTCTATACACACACACACACACACATATATATATACATATGTATATACACCTGAATATAAGTGTGTGTGTGTGTGTATACATATTCAACCTGATTTGAACGTCCCCATCCGCCCTTTTTCCTTTTCATTTCTATTCTTTCCTCTTCTTTTCCAACTATTTCTCAATCTGAGCGTGTAATAAAGAGATATCCATCCAATACAAATTTATAAAACACCTTAACACATAAAATATCCCCACACAGTGTAGAGTAATAGAAAAAAAAAAAAAGATATATATTCAAGATGTTGTAATCAAGTGACAATGTCAAGGATAAAATTACTGATTCAAGTGGGAAAAAAAATTACAACGGACAATATTAATTTGCACGAGATAAATAATCTAAAAATAAAATAATGTATAATAATTTTCAAATACACGTGGCTTAAATTATTAATAAATAATTTAATTTAATAATAATAACAATGATAAATAGATAATTATTATTATTAGAATTTATGTCATTGTCAATGTCGTGGATGTTATTGTCAAAGTGAAAATTTACTTGGTCATTATTTTATTAAAATTACACGTTATTTATTTATTATTTTTGTTGTTGTTGTTTTTTTTTTTTTTTTTTTCTCACATACATTTATATATAAACTTTTATTCCACGTAATATACACAATTATTCAACTGAAATATATATATTATAATAGTACAATTCAGATGCGATGAATAAAATGGAGAGAAAGAATAAAAATAATAAATAATTCTTACGCAATTTTATACTTGAGAATTTTCCCGTCTTACATTTTCTCTCATTCTCTCCCTCTCTCTTCCACTTTTTTTCCTTTTAATAAAAATAATTCCAAGTCTTTCAAACATTTATATATATATATAGATGTGTGTGTTTAACGCTCAGCGCAGTAAATTTTGCTCTGAGAAGACGTAACGGTAAATTGGCGGCCGCTGGCGTCCAATGAACCCACTCGATCCTCAACTATATACATATATATATAGATTCACACAGCCCGTATAGGGGTATAGATAATATATATATATGTACAATTCTATATATTAAATATGTGTGTATGCGTGAGTGATAAGTAAATTTGAAGGAAGAAAGAAAAATAAAAAAATTGTTCGATGATTATTGAGATGTGAAAAAAAAAAATCAATGTGATAATATAGAATATATACAAATGGTAATTGACAAAAATATTATTGTATTTGTGTGTGTATGTGTGTGTGTGTGTGTGTTGGTATATTTGTGGGTGGTGTTGTATAGTAGGGGAGAGGGGTTAAGACAAGTTGGAACGCGTTTGAATGCTCGTTGACTCACTGACTCTTGACGGATTTTACCGTTACGAGCAAAAGTGAATAAAGTTGTGTCTCTGGAGCTTGCGGTACCTTCGCACCTGGAATGCATCGTGTGTCAGAATTATGTACATGTGGGTTTGTTTGAATTCGTCATTGATGCGAATATGTGAGTTTGGTAATCGAAAAAGAATTCCAAACGTGCGTTGGTTATCAGTTGAAAAGATGCGAGTCAATCAGACAAAAAAAAAAGATAATAATAATAAAAAACCATTTACGGATTATTAATTTGTTGTATTCATTGTTTATTGTATTTTTTTAAATATATTCGCTGTTTTATTTTTGATTTAGACGGGAGTATTTTATTTATAATAAAGAAATTGTATATAAAATTCTATAGATTCAAAACCTTTTTCTTCTTTTCCTTTTTTTTTTTTTTTTTTTTCGCCTTTTCAACCCTTCGCTACGGTGCCCCCGTAAAATATATATTTCTCACACTGTATTTTATGACATGCGAAAATTTTTCGAGAACTCACGATAAATCGGGTGGGAAAATGAAAAAGAAAAAAGAAAAAGCCACAGTTCAGTTGCTCTCACGTGGTCACTTTTTTGCCACCAATTTTTATATTATTATTTTTTTTTTTTTTTTTTTTTTTCTTTTTCTCTTTCTTCTCCAATAAAGTAAACAAAAATTTATTGTCACTTTATTATAACCAATATATATTCAACAATAAAAATAATAAAACGAAGAAGATCCTATACTGGGACAATAATTTTAAATACCCAAAAAAATTTCTCTTTTACCTTTTTTCTCCCTTTTTTTTTTTTTTTTTCCTTTTTTCCTTGATTACATTTCTTCTCATTCTTTACTCTACAAAATTTTTACGGGTAATACAAAAATAAAAACTCACAACCCTTCAACCATCATAAAAAAAAGGGTTTGAAAAAATTGCATTCGAGGATATTTTTAGTGGTACAACAACAGCAAAAGAAAAATAAATCGCCGGTATTCCGTTATGAAACTATTTCTCATCTTTTTTCTTACCCATAATTTTAAAATTTTTTTTTTCAATACACATCTTCACTGTCCATATAATAAATACATCTCTACTTTATTATCATTATTATTATTATTATTATTATTATTATTATTATTTCAATAGTAAAGGCTTGAAAATACTTTCAATCCTTTTTTTTTTACACCTCAATAAATAAAAATATTTAACGACTAATAAATTTATTTATATATTTATTTATTTATTATTATTATTATATATTTTTTTTCATTTCCTCAAAAAAATTAATTATCAAATAAACAATAATTTTAAATCAATAAATATAAATAATTTAAATTATAATAAAAATACGTGGACACTTGTATATTACAAAGGGGATGAATTGAATTGTCGACATTTCCGCCCTCTCAAAATTGAAATTCAATCTTAGTTAAAATATAATAGACCCAACTACACAAATATACACACAAAAAAAAATTTTTTTTTTTTTTTTTTTTTTTAAATATAAAATCGATGAGTGTTTTGCGGCTGCGCTTTTATTTTTTATATTATTATTTTTATTATCATTTTTATTTTGAGCAAAAAAAAAAAAATAAATGTGTACATTGAGGGAGAAATAATGAGAATAATAAAAAAAGAAAAAAAAAAAAATCTATTGAAAAAAGATGATCCCATTTTTCCGCGGGGACGTTCCTTTTTTTTTTTTTTCTTCTCTCTCACTGCCTTCTCAACACTTTGATTTCCTCTTCCTTTTCCTTTTTTTTTTTTTTTTTTTTTTTTTTTTCTTTTCATCTTCTCTCTATTTCTATTTCACTTGGGCTTTGGTTTGTGTCAGTGTAGAGTTTGTGGATATAAAAATGAGAAGAGAAGCGTGGGAGAGAACAGACAGGTGGGGAATATTTTGTATCGCGCATTCTCTGTACACTCTCCCCTATATATATATATATATATATATGTCTTTCTCAATTTTCCCATACTCAATTCCACTCAGTTCCTGTACACCTTGCAGAAGAATATTATATTTGAACATTGTGTTTGTTCCTTTCAACAAAAATGAAAAAAAAAAAAAAATAATAAAAATAGAATAAAAATAAATTTACAAACCCAAGAGGGAGACTAGAAAAAAAAAAAAAAAAAAAAAAAAAACATAATAATAAATAATTAAATATTATAATTCTCTCATTTCTTCATTATTATTTATTTATTTTTTGTTTATCTATAAAATGTGATATTTGAGGTTAATGAAATACCGTCTGATAATTCCTTATTATAGAATATTCAAAATAATTGGCTCTATACATGTGCTCATTTAAATGTATACAAATTTGTCCCACACTTCAATATAAATATCCATGAAATATATAAAATAAATAATTCTATACTTCAATAATATTTATATACATTTTTATATACAAAAACTATATATAATACATTTACTATACCCATTTACCCTTCATTTTGTCTCGCAGGATTCTACACAAAAGTTTAACAGTGTGAGAAAGATTTTAAATTGTTTTTTAGTATATGTAGTTTTGAACATACACACACACATACACACACATACACACACATACATATATTTGTATTTGTATGATGGCGTGGAATCGACGACCGAGGAGTTGGTGTCCTTGGACACTCGCGGATCGCCGGCCACAGGCAGTCAATGACCTAACATTCTTATATCCACCGGCGCTCATTCGTTCGTTTCCTTCGCCTTGGTTCGCTTCGCTTCGTTTCGTCTTTGCTCACTATTTCATCTCTTTCACTCTTACATTTTCTCTATATATATTTTTTTCACTCTTCCAAGTGTCTTCCAGCCAGTGAACGTGACGACGAAGCGGATACACAAGGCAACTGTGCTGTGACGAAGCGTCATGTCATATCAAGACACAGCGTGGCAATGAAAATGAAAAAAAAAAAAAAAAAAAAATTTAAATTAATAATAATAATAATAAACTTGGAATTAAAAAAAAAAATCTTTTTTTTTTTATTTTCCTTCATTTCGGTGAGATAAATCTTGTAATAATTATTTAATATAAA
Organism: Dinocampus coccinellae; assembly: GCA_963920625.1. Taxonomy (NCBI): domain Eukaryota; kingdom Metazoa; phylum Arthropoda; class Insecta; order Hymenoptera; family Braconidae; genus Dinocampus; species Dinocampus coccinellae. The sequence continues at coordinate 885,490 of OY987191.1, read as the reverse complement.
TAAATTGTATTTTGCTATTTTTTTTTTTTTTTTTTGTGAATTTAAATTGATATAAATTGAAGAAAAAAAAAAAAAAATAATAAATAAATAATTAAATAAATAAAACAAATAACAAGTAAATAAATGTGATGATGAATTTTGGATTGTATTTAAATTACTACACGTATCATACGCGCATTTGGTTTTATATTAAAATCTCACTGATCTCATGCATATGATAAATAAATACATACAATATAAGTGAGATATATAGTAAGGTCCGACGACCCTGACCGCATTTGTCCCTATATAAATGTGCAAGGTTATATATTTCAATGATTTTTCATTACCCCAAGTATCATAAACACAAACAAACAAAATAATCAGTTAAACGTACAATTGTCCATTGATAAATTTGAATAAATTAATAATAAATATCATTAAAAAAAAGAAAAAAAAAAAATCCGTGATTATTGATTTAAATCAAATTTCTCCAATAAATAAATATAAAAAAAAAAAAAACAATTTATTTCACATTCCTAAAGAACTCACTGTACATTAATCCCTTCATTGTTACCACACGCTCTCTATATTCTCAGTTGCACTCCTGCTCAAATGATTCGTCCTTGAATACTCTCCTGATATTTATCATACACACACATATAAACAATAATAAAAAAAAATATCACAAATAAAACATGAAACAAACATCATTAGATAATAATATAATATAAATACTTAATAATTAATTACAAAAAATATTACTCAATTAAATATATTATTATTATTTTTTTTATTTTTGTATTATTATTCTACATTATATATATATTTATACATAAGTGTGTTCGTGTGTGTGTGTGTGTGTGTGTGTGTGAGAAAACGTGTGTATTAAAATGCATTTGAACATGACCGAGCGTGAATACCAAGATGGCGGTGAGTTGGTGCGCTTCGTGGCACGGAATCTGAGATTACCTCACACAACCGATTGTATGGCCGTGTATAGGAGATACATAGCCGTGGCAGTGACAGTGGGCCGCGTCTAACTCCCCCCTATTCCCCTTTCCTATTTTTTTCCTACCTTTATTCTCTCTCTTGTTCACCTTCCCTCCCCTCATTTCCCCTTGCCACCTCTATCACGCCCCTCTCATCTTTTTGTAATCGTTTTTTTTTTTTTTTTTTTTTATGATTCCTCGCGCCGCACTTTGCTCGCTTTCCTCTCATCACTCAACTCCACTATACACAGACGCAATTGCAATTTACCTGTTTCTATCCCGCTATATTACGTATATATATTTTATTTTTTTCATTTTTTTTTTTTTTTTGCAATAATTATTTACAGTGGATATAATTAAAATTTTGTATATTATTGAATTGTGATATAGATTTGGATGATAATTAATTTTATATTGATGAATTGATTACGATAAAATTGGAAATGATAAAGTAAAATGAAAGAATAAATAAATAATTATAATAATAATAAATAAATAAATAAATAAATAAAAATGGGTAAAAATGTATTGAGTGTATTTGCAATGAATTGAATGTGTATAGAAGGATCTTTCGTCGAGTTTGGAGTAGTAGTCGGGTGAAGAAAGAAGGAGGACAAGAGTCGCGCCTAGGACATTCACCTCTCTCCATGTATATATATATATATATATATATATTGTACACACAGCGACGTTACGTTTATACAAGAGGTAAGCGTGTGAGAGAGGAAAAAATGAGAAAAGAAAGAGAAAGAGAAAGAAAAAAAAAATTAAAAGAGGGGAGGAATCCATCGTGGTCGCCCTTACACAATCTTACGACCATGTCTCGTACCAATTGTATATGTATATATATATAATCATTTACGGCAGCCATTTTGGTATCTTTCAATGTCGGAATACCAAACGAGTGACCTGTTTTTATTTCATCATCATTACAATTCCAAATGGTTAAATAATTTTTCCATCACTTATAATCATTCACAATTAAATTCATTTGTACATTGAAAAAAAAATGAAAAGAAATAAATAAAAAAATAAAAAAAGGAAGAAGAAAAAAAAAATGATTAAAATTAATTTTTTTTTTTTTTTTTCATCGCCAGTGACTCAACTTTTTTTTTTTGTTTTCTTAAATATATAAAACGCAACTAAGCCTGAATGTCGATGACCGTTTAAAGGGACATTCAACCTCTGTATAATTAAATAATAATAATGAAATAAGAAAAAAAAAAAAAAAAAAAAAAAAAAAATTAATTTCATTTAATAAATCACAGATGAATTTTTGAATTGTATATTTTTTAATACGTAAACACAGAGAGACTACACAGATTTATCGATACAAATGATAAAATAATCACAGATATATATGAGTGTGTATGTAATACATATGTAATGTATATAGATATATAATAGAGAGTTGGTTGTACGTTGTCGTCTCACGACGTAACGAGCAAGATAGACTTTATAAGTAGGCAAACGTAACTGTTTTATTAACCGTAAACTGTGAGAGAGCTATATACACTATATATACAACGCCTTGGAGCCTTCTCGCTTACATAATCGAAAACACAGAGAGTGAAAATTGTGCGATCCTACTTTCGTTATCGTAAATTACATATATAACATATATAACACACACACATATATATATATATGTATATATAATCGATCATACAAGTGGAGGAAATAAAAAAATTGTAGATTGAATATTGAATTGATGTGTGAATACAAATTAATATTTCTAAATAAATTTTTGTACTGTCTATGAATTTGTATTTTAAATACTTGAATGGATATATTTTTTTTTAGTTTTGTTTTGTTATTCAACAATATCGAGAATGGGCGAAAGAGAAAAATAAAAACAGAGAGAAAAAAGAGGAGGAGAAGAAAAGAAATGTGAGAAAGAAAAAAAAAAATATATATATTGCGGTAATATTTTATATATTTTTGTTGAATTTTCAAAAATCCTGAAAAGTGACAACCATAAAATTGTATTGATATTACGGTAAATGAAATTGGAGCAATAATACAATTGTAATACAAATGAAATATATAATACAATATCCAATAAATATATACAAATATTTTGTATTTGACCTTTAACATTATTTATAAATATATAAATGTAAAATTGTAAAACAAAGTCAAGGTTATGTATTTAACATTTAAACGAAATGATATTTCAATGGCAGGTTGGAAGATATTCTTGTTTAGTATTACGTATACATATATAGATATTGGTGAAGCAAAAGAATTATTATATATGAAAAGATAGAAGTATATAGAAGAGACAGGCAAAGTGGGATAGTGCGAGATGGGAGGGAGCAAACACGAATAGATCGGTAACTGCCCGGACAACGATCCCGTCAGTATTGCGGGGCCAACTAACGGTCCAAACCACCACCACCATCATCACCACCACTACCACTACTACCACTATTATTATCATTGGCCACTAACCAACGAATATTGTTTGTATATGTATATACATATTTTTGTTGTCAGCGTCGTCGTTCAACTTCTATTTTATTTTTTGTTTTTTTTTTTTTTGTTTTCATTTCTGTAGGATTGGAAAAGGGTAAATGTGTCATTATAATGCGTAATATTATTCAGCATTTGTTATTGGGATATATGACAATTGTGTAGGTGGTTTTGTGTGGGATATTGACAATTAATGAAATTGAACACATTTTGGCAAACGAATGAACTTGTAATTTAATGTCAATGTAAATAAATCGTTTCTCTCTATTCTTCAATTGTCATAAAGCGATTATGAATTCGTTGATTTGAATTGACACGGACACATTGATAAGTGTCGAGATAATATTGTATGTATATACTTAATTATTTTATATACTGCATATTATGATTACACATGTGTATTAGACACAAAAGCTTTTTTACGATTGAATAAATATTTACTTCATTCAAATATACATGTGTGTCATCAAATAAAGTAAATCATAGACAAGATTTACACTTTATCTATATCACATAGTTTCTTAAATACACACATAATATTATATGATTTACATACAAAAATATAAGTTACATAAAGTAACATTACACAATTGTTCAAAGTAGATAATACAGGTAACCTAAATTAACAAAAAAAGATTCCTACTATTGTCGATAATTTATCGATAGTATTGTCGATAATATCAAATACACTGGTATTATAGTGAATAGAGTATAGAACGATATGCACGCTACCAACGGTACTAAATTTATAATCCATGTGTAAATTTTATTAATCGCATACACATACGTGCACATATATGTATATATATATATATATATATATACTATATTTTTTCATAGTAGAAATATGCTGAACAGACAGCAGCAACAATGATGGCGGCGACGAATATAATTGGAGGCAGTGAATAGTTCATATAGATATATGGAAGAATACCAATAAATATTTTATTGTAATAAAAACAAGAAGGACGAAAAAGGAGGAGAAGAAGAGTAAACAAAAAACAAAAATCTTTCAAAAATGTTGCAGTTTTTAAATGTATATACACACAAATACACATATATATTTTTTCTTTCAGTTCTTTAATTATTATTATTATTATTATTAATATTATTATTATTATATTGTGAATTGTCTCAACATTATTTAAATGGTATTGTGTACATGTGTGTGAGTTTATATTATAAATTCAATTATACTGCGTTAGATATTTTAAGTGTTGTGATTAATATGAATAAATATAAAGAATATAATGAAATTTTTCACAAAATTTTCAATGTGAATGAAATGAAAAGAGAAAAAATTTGCGGGTAACACAACACACCCACACATACACATACTACATGAATACACACATACACATACACATATAACACACTAAAACACGCGACAATTAAAAGTAACACAACAACAAGAGTGAGAAAATCAGCTCAGTGTTAAAAGAATTCTGAAGCAGAAAAAAAATTATACATAATAACCTGAGCGTGGTATCTGCCCGTGTATAACCTTCAAAATTGAACGGTTCAGCGAGAGAATAAAATCAAAAGTGTAAGGAAGAAAAAATAATAATAATAATAACAAATAAATAAATAAAAGAAAGAAATTACGGGAATAAGAATGAATGAGGGTATAAGCATTATATCGAGGAATTGTGATCAAATATCACCCACAGCATCAACATCGTCATCTGCACTAGATGAAATATCTCCTACCACCACCTCAACAACAACAACAACAACAGCAACAACAACAACAACAGAAATAAATGAAATAATATCAGAAGCCACTGCTGCGCCAGTAGCAGAAAATAAAATTGAAGGCAATGAAAATTTATCCAACGTAACAATTAATACAATCAATAATTTTCATAAAGATATCGAAAAATCATTAATAAATATTGATGATGAATCAACAGTAATAACTGTAACGATACGGGATAAAATTATTATGAAGAAAAATACTAGGAACGTTAGTTTCCCCAGTGATGATAACAAATTGGTCACGGGTTATCTTGAACCAGCGAATCCATGGGAATATGGTAATATAAAACAAACAAAAAATGGAATACAATTTTCCATTCTCCATTTTCATTGTCCACAAATCCACAAATGCAATTAAATTATCCTACATCTGTTCAATTAATTAAAAGAGTTTTTTAATTTCATCTCATTACCTTTCCTTCTTTTTTTTTTTTTAGACTTGACGCATTGAATTGCTAATATATGTATGTGTGTGTGTGTGTGTGTGTGTGTGTGTGTGTGTGTGTGTGTGTGTGTGTGTGTGTGTAAATACGTGTATGCATTTCACAATCGTGACAGTAAACTAATTTTAAATACAATACTCTATGTTGAGCTATTTAGTTTTGTTGCATATTCGTGTGTTGTAATTTACTACTGAATAATCGCTAACTTGCTAACTATCTTTCGCTAACTAGATATCATCTCATTCTAATATTCCCTTTTAACTTGGTTCTTTTTGTTTAAAGGTTTTTTTTTCCATTCTCCAAAATATTCAATTTTCTTGCATAAAAATTAAAAAAATAATAATAAATTTTTTTTTCTTTTTCAGCTGACAATGTTAAAGTGGATGAAATAATTAAATTATATAAAAAATCATGTGAACATTACGATATAATGCCATTGAATAATGTAATTAGACAATTGGAAAAATTTGAATTACGAAATAATGATCGTGTAAATGAATTGATATTGAAAAATGAAAATTTAGATAAATTACACTGTGAATCACTTGAGGAAATATTGAAACGTTTACAATTCAATAAAATTGATTTAGAAGCAGCATCATTGGATGATGAAAGTGCTGAAATATTATTCGATATGATTGAATATTATGAGTCAGCGAGGCACATAAATATATCAAATAATTGTAATATTGGCGCAAGAGGTTGGGAATCATGTGCGCAAATGTTGAAAAAAACACGTTGTTTAGAAGAATTTGATGCTAAAGACATTGTATTTACTCAACAACATTTAAATATACTTAAAAGACCATTACAACTCGTATCACACTTACACATATTAAAATTAGAAAATTGTAATCTCAGTGGACGAGCATTTATCATGTTAATTGCCGCATTAAAATTAAATACAGGATTAAAAGAATTGTATGTAGCTGATAATCATCTTGATCATCAAGATGGAGCTCAATTGGGATCATTATTAAAAGTAAATCATTATTTGCAGCTTCTAGACGTAAGGTATTAAACAAAACAAAACAAAAATTATCATTAAAGAATTGAAATTATATATCACAAAAGGTATAAATAATTATTTTATACTTTTTATTAAATTTTATTTGTATTTCAGTAATAATAATCTTCATGATTTGGGTGCAATTGATATTATAAATGGTATAATTAGTCAATCAAATGATACACAAAATGGTAAAGGTTTGGGTATTCTTATACTGTGGAATAATCATTTGACGAAAGAAGTATCGGGACATATTTCACAATTAATTGTACGTGCAAGAAATAATATTATTTATAATTATTATTATTTTTTTTTTTATAAAAAAGAAAATAATATATAAATTATATTTCAATTATTTTCAGGAGCATTCAAGGACTTTGGAGACATTGAATATTGGAAAGAATTATTTGAGTGATGAATTTTTAGAAATATGTAATGAGTCGTTAAAAAGAAATCATTGTTTATTACAATTAGGTTTACAATCAACAGGATTAATATTAAAAAGTATCATGGCATTAGCTGAAATAATTGAATTTAATTCAACGCTACAGCGAATAGATTTACGATATAATAATATTCAATTAACGCCATTGACATATTTATCATTGGCATTAAAAAAAAATACAACAATAACGCAAATTGATTTGGATAATACACCGGAGAGTAAATCGGTATGTAAACAAAAAAAAAATGAAATGAAACAGAATTCAAATGTAAAAGAGATAAAATTGATGGGTTGTATTTATTGATTGTAGCAAGAATTAATAGCGCAATATGGAGAATTAATTGGTGAAATTCGTGGTTATTGTGCGCGCAATGAGGAACCACAATCAATAGACACAAGCAGTGAAGAATCAACATCAAGTCCACAACAGCGTAGTCGTCTATCGTCATGTAGTTCTCGTAAGATCTCGCTGACATGTCAAACACTGCCACGTACACCCCCGACAATGGCAACGACAGCGAGTGGTGTGACGGGGAATGAGGCGTTTGGACGAGCCACATTGATAACAGAATCAAAACGCACGAGTGGCGGACGTCTTCGTTCGCCGGCTCCAAGTCCAATACCCTCGCCCGTCGCCAGTCCAATACCATCCCCATCGCGAAGTCGTTTTGTCGTTAGTCGCGTTTCCGAACAAACATTAAATAATTCAAACAATTCATCAACATCATCCTCACCAATAACAACACCATCCTCATTATCAACGTCCCCTACGTGTTATTTTTCGTCTACAAATGGTGTTACAACAAATTCACGTTTTCGCGTTACAGTTGTCGAGCCAACATCACAAACAACATCAATCACATCAAAATCATTATCTTCATCACCATCACCATCACCATCACCATCACCATCACCATCACCATCACCATCACCATCACCATCACCATCACCATTACCATTACCATTACCATTACCATTACCATTACCATTATCATCATCATCATCATCATCATCATCATCATCATCATCATCATCATTTACATCATCATCATCATCATCATCACCATCATCGATGAATTTGCGAGTTTCCAATGTTGTAACGACATCAAATGCAAATATAACCGTTGGATTTCATCCCAAAAGTGAAAATACAATGCAAACGTCAAAAATATCAAATTGTGATGAAATACAATCAAAACAATCACAACATCATACATCAAGTTTGGATAAATTACTTGGACTATTTCAACATCCTGGTAATTTATTTACCGCGGCATTTTCTGATAAAACTGAAAATAAAAATCCATTGCACAGTAGTATGAGCAATTTAATGAGTTTAGGTGATAAATTTCATCAATATCTACGTGACGGACGCAGTGAACAAAATAATGAAACTGAAAAATTATCAACAAATACGTTGCCATTGTGCAATGATAATATTGATAATAATATTATATGTGAAAAAAAAAATAATAAAAAATTAATTGATATTGATAATGATAAAAACACTAAAAGTGATATTAATTTACCAGTTAATTGTTTTAAAAATAATTCATATGTACCTGAATTATTAGTGAATAATGATGATACATTATCAATTAATAAATCATGTGAAAATATTGTAAATAATGTTATATGTGATAGTAGCAGCACGAATTTCAGTATTAATTTATCTAATTCTAATGATAATAATTCCCAATTAAATATAACCAGTGATATAAATAACATAAAAATTGTAAATAATATTATTGATAATGTAAATAGTGAATTAATTCATTGCAATGATGATAAAAATGATGATGATGATGATGATGATGATGATAATGATGATGATGATGATGATGATGGTGATGGTGATGGTGATAATGATGATAATGACGATGATAATAATGAAGATGAAACTTTATTGGATATCAAGTGTAAAGAACAAAATGAACAATTAATATTACCAGAAATTCAAATAAATAAATCGTACGATGATGGTAATGGTGATGATGATAATCATGATGATAATCATGATGATATAAATAATATTTTAACATCAATATTGGGAATAATACCATTTGAAAAGTCAACTGATTGCTTAAGTAATGATAAAACATCAAGTTATATTGAAAGTGAAAATATCGTAAATTTCGATACTGACAAATCATTAATAAATAATAATGATGTCACAATAATAAATAGTGATATTAAAAATGATAATAATGAACAATGTCAATCGTTTATCAGTGATGGAAATGAGAAGATAATTAAAGACAATCTAGTGGAATATTCATGTGCATCAATCGACGATGATGATGATGATGATGATGATGATGAAGATGATGATGATGATGATAAAGATGAAATTGATAAAAATTATACATACTCGTGGATTGATATTAAATCATCGACATTAAAAATACCTAATGATAATAATTCATCATTAAATTTAAAAATAGAAACAGAAATAAAAACAGTAACAGAAACAATAAATAGCAATGAAAATAATGAAAATAATGAAGAAATAAATAAATTGAATGGTACAATCGTTAATTTAATATCAAATGATAATTATAATGATAAATTAGTGGGAAATAATTATTCAGACAGTAGTGATGTGTTTACCGATGAAATAATATTTAATATTGCGGATATTGGTATTCGTGATGAGCCTATTTCATCAGATCAATCAATTATTTTTGAACATAACAGCGAGACATCAAGTAATATTGATACATTATCAGAAAATCCATCAAGTTCCCGTGATAGTTTTCAAGGGAGTATCGATTCGGGTATTGATGATTTATTACTAAAGGATAAACGTAATGTGGAAACAAAAATACCAATAAACATTCCAATTATAAATGATAATGAATATATATCAAAGGATACAACAACTGAAAATTTAATTAAAGCACAAAATAATGATAAATGCCATTTATCAACGGACATTATACAAATTCCCGGAGATAAAACTAATTCAATCAATGATATTGTTAATTCAACTTGGTAAGTATTTAAATTAAAAAACAAATCTCAATCAAGAGCAATGAAACAAAAATAATAATAATAATGATTATAAATAAATAAATAATAATAATACAAATTATTCGCGATTTCAATCAACTATATCACAGAATGGCCAGTACATTATTTTGCTTATTTATATATTTATATATAAATTATTCGATTTATTGGATATTATTACATATTGTAAAATTCCATGCATTTTTATATTTTCAATATCGTGAAATTGTGATGAATTTAATTATCTGTTAACTTGTACTTCTAACAAGTCATTTATTGTCTATTCATGTTTAACTTTTCATTTATAAATAACTCACATCCCAAATCACTTTTATTTGTAAATAATTAATAATTCATATTCACGATAAAATAATTTTTGATTATTCATAATAAAACATTGATAAATAAATAAATGAATAAATAAATATATTTTTCTCAGTCTCAAATGACGATGAAGTGCAAGATGAAATGTTGGTGATGGCTAAATTAAACTCTGATGATATTGGAAAACAACGCGAAAATATATACAAATATAATAAATCAACCAACGATGATGATGATGATGATGATGATGATGACGATGACAATGATGATTTTAAGGAGGTCAAGAGTCATCTTGAGCCAAAGTATCAACGTTACGCCAAATGGCGAATATAAAAATAGAACAATTAAATAATAAATTCATTAATTATTTCAACAAATATTAATCATTCACCGTGAAATAAATTCAGTGTAGTCTCTAGTTTATATATAATTAAAACAGCTAAAAAATGAAAGAAAAAAACAAACAACAATAATTAATAATAAGATAGAGTAAATCATGGCGCTCTCAGTGAATAATATTGAATAAAAAGGAAAACAAAACAAACAAACAAACAAAAATATATATATATATATATTGTATAAAGAAATGACCAGAATCTTCTACATTTAATTTCTGGGCAACTAATAATTATTTTAATAATTTTGATTAATTTCTCGTGTAAATATTGACGTTAAAAAATGTTCACGTTAAAAAATAATCGTCACATTGTTTATAATAAAAAAAAAAACAATATATATAAATAAATTATAATTTGAATTATACTGTAAAATAATATTTACTTATTGATTAATTATTTTAAATAATTGTATACGTAATTTTTCAATAGCAACAAAAAAACGATAACACGTTGTTGTAAATATTCTATAAATATATATTAAACAAATATATATATATATTAAAGATTTTTTATTACTTTGATCATTTTCTCCTTATTTCTTAGTCAAAAATAAAATTATCATTGAAGAAAAAAAAAAAAATAAATAAATAACTGATATAAATATATATTTTTTAATTGAATAATTAAAATCCGTATGTAGAAAAAAAATAAATATTTTACAATATTTATCGACGAATGAATCAAATTAATATAAATAATCATTTCATAATTTTTTTCTTTTGTTCTACTTTTAATAAAACAATAAATTATGTATATATGTATATTTAATGATCTCACTGTAACACTCAAGTGCCAGTAGTTCTATAAATATAAAAAAAATAATAATTGATAATACAGAATATATTGTTGAATTAATTGAATTTTTAAATTTAAAGAAAATAAATTCATGTCTATCGTTATCAATAATTAATCTAATGGATAATTAATATTTATTCACTTATTATATGAAATATTTCTCATGAATCTTTTCATTTTGTTTATATAAAAAATTTTGCCATTGTATTTCAATTGTAAATTAATATTTGTAATATATATATATATATATATCGAGAAAAAGGAACTATAACATATTATAGTTAATATTTTTATGTTATATCTGTGTAAAATGTTCATTATTCAGTATTCCGCTTCTAATTATTTAAAATAAACGAAAAAAAAAGGTGGCAGCAAGAGAGAGAGAAAGAGAGAGTTTATATATATATATATATATATACATGTTATTAAACGTGAATTTAATTAATTTTATTTTTTTGCAAATATATGATAATCAACCGACATTGATTAATAATTATAATAGTTAATAAAACTTACCAATTTCACCATTATCAGCATAAAAACTCAATAAAATCACATCAATTGTATGTAATCTATTGTCGATGTTAATAATAATAGTATAAATTATAATAAAATAATGTCTATAGCAATTATTTATAATTCATAATGAAGTACAGAAAAACTTGTGGCGTCGATGATTTTTGCATTATGGCGGAAAATTATTTGAATTTTTCGTCAAGATAGTTCAAGTTCAGATCTACTAAGTGAGTCAAAACATATTTATTTATTCAATCACAAATTAATTGTATTTGTATATTAATTATAAATATTTATATGATTTGAAAATTATAATTTTTATTTTATTTATATTTTCTATGGATAATTTATATGAATATCGAATAATTATTAGAAAAACTAAATCAAGGTAGGGAATGTATTTTTGTGATAAACCGCTTGTTAAAAATCTAAAAATACTTTTATATATATTGAAAATTCGTAAAAATATTTAAAAATTAATTGAATTAAATAATACTCACTCTTAAATACAATTTAATTAACTTAACAATTGGACATCAATTCAAAACCGCGGGATTGCGCACGCATATCTATTTATATCCTCGAGTCGGCGCAGTAAACCCCTTGAAAAAAAATAAAAAAATAAAAAATAAAACGGAAATAACAGCAGTTTTCTCATCATTACAATTCCACTTTCCTTCGTGTGTCGTCAAGTTTTTCATTCACAATCTCAACAACATGAAATTAATAACTTACACTAATCAATTATCGACATTTTGTTTCTGATTGTGATTGTGTGCTACATACATGGATGTACATTCACACACAGTCACATTTAATATTTATCATACATGTGCAAATAAGGAGTAGTGTAAACTGTAATAATTCCAACATTATAATGATTCGTGGTCTGGTACACCGTAAATAAAACGCTCATCACTACATTCAGTGTCTCACAATCGTGTGACATATACATACATATATACGTATACACATACACAAACATAGCCATAAATTTATTTATGAAAAAATATATATACACATAACAATCAATAAACATATTTCTTTCATAAACAACAATCAATAACTACAATTAATTCATCTCTTAAAGGTAACAAAGATGAATGAACTTGTGATGGATATAAATAGATTTCATTTAATCACTAATTATGAATTTATTTCTTTGTTCCCAATTGTTTTTGAAATCAATACTTTTATGTATGTGTCAACTCTTTTCCATTTCATTGTTCTCATGACCCCATTTACATTCACTATCTTATATCAATTACTTACATATCAATTTGCCATGAATTATGATCAATAATTGTATTGATTTATTCATATATATAAAAGAATAAATTTATTGTTTCAGAAAAGGGCAATGTTGCCCTTTACGTAGCATTAATATGGTAACAATGAATGCGGAAACGTCTGCAGGTCGACGTAAACTCACAACATCATCAGTAATTAATGATAATAGTTCAAATAGTTTGAAAATTGCTGATACACAAAGTGATAAAAGTAAAGCAGATATGACTGTTTCAACAACTACAACAACAACATCAACATCAGCAATTGTAAATGCACCAGTAGAAAAGAAATCGATGGTTGCATGCGCTGAAGACAGTCCTAATTATCTTGTTTATAAAAAGGTTCAGTATAAAATTATATTGGAATAGAATTGAATTAATTTTTTAAATTGAATTTAAATTATTTTCTAAAGATGGAATCAATCGTGGAGAAAATGTTGGATGATGTTAATGGTGTGCCAGTAAGAACTGTGAAGAGTTTTATGACAAAAATACCATCGGTTTTTACTGGCACTGATGTCATCAGTTGGATCATGAAAAATATGGAGATTGATGAACAAGAGGCATTACGTGTTGGACATTTAATGGCATCCCATGGTTATTTTTTCCCCATTGATGATCACTGCCTCACTGTAAAAAATGATAATACATTTTATCGTTTTCAAACACCATATTTCTGGCCATCAAACTGCTGGGAACCTGAAAATACTGATTATGGTAATAATTATTAGAATATATATAAGAAAATTATACAAATATTATTATGATTTTCTCATTATATTTAATATTACAGCGGTTTATTTATGTAAACGAACGATGCAAAATAAAACGCGTTTGGAATTGGCCGATTATGAGGCGGAAAATCTTGCAAGACTGCAAAAAATGTTTTCACGCAAATGGGAATTTATATTTATGCAAGCCGAGGCACAAAGTAAAGTTGATAAAAAACGTGATAAACTTGAGAGAAAAGTTTTAGATAGTCAAGAGCGTGCATTTTGGGATGTTCATCGACCAATGGTAATATTAAATATCAAATTAATTTTCATTAATTGAATTACATTATATATTTTAATTATAATTTAATTAATTTCAGCCTGGTTGTGTCAATACAACTGAATTGGATATTAAAAAAGCGTGTAGGAGTAAACCAATGATAAAATCAAGTAAACATCATCAAATTGGTGTTGCATGTGGACGAATTTCACCAACACAAATTGATCCGACATTGAACAATCCGTCCACGGAAAAATTACAAAAAAATATTGATTTGCTTAAACAACGTTTGGATCGACGTAATATTAAAGTATCTAAAGTTGCTGAAGCGTAAGTTATTAAATATATATTTATTCAGCCCGTTATTATTTTTATTGAAACAAAAAAATAATATTCATCAATTATTATTTAGACTCATCGGATATTTTGAGCAATACGTTGAATACGATCCAATGTTTACACAACCAGAATTTAGCAATCCATGGATATCAGATAGCGCGGAATTGTGGGAACAAGAACGTTTGGCAAAAGAAATATCAGCGCGACGAGTAAAACGTTGGGCATTTAGTCTTCAAGAATTGCTACAAGATCCAATTGGTCGTGAACAATTTGTTCGTTTTCTTGATAAAGAATTTAGCGGTGAAAATTTAAAATTTTGGGACGCAGTACAAATATTAAAAACATTACCGCAACGTAGCGTTGAAACATCAGTGAATGAAATATGGAATGAGTATCTTGGAGATGATGCGAGTTGTCCAATCAATGTTGATTCACGTTCGTATGAATTGACGAAGAAAAATTTGGAAAAATCTGATCGTTGGTGTTTTGACATTGCTGCAGTATGAAATATATATATATATATATATATACTTAGAAAAATAATAATAAATAATATACTGTTAGACTAAACTTATATATTTTATATATAATTAATTGTTTTAGGCGCACGTTTATCATTTAATGAAGAGCGATAGCTATTCGCGATATTTACGCTCGGAGATGTACAAAGATTACTTAAATGGATCAAAGAAAAAAGTAAAGTATTTATAATACAACAATAATTATAATTAAGAATTACTATTTATTTGAATAATATAACAGAATTAAACTATGTAATTAATATGAAGATTTTGCGATTTACATTTAAATTTTAGACATCGGTAAAAGGAATACGGAGTATTGTTCCATTTGCTGGTCGCAAAGACAACATTGCACCTTAAAGAACATGATATTTACGGTTAAAAGCCCATTTATTCGTCAGTAAAAAATAAAAACTTTCGTGAAAATGGTAAGATTATAATAATTTATATAATAACAATATGAAATAATTCAATGAGAGTAATCTCATTATTGTGGAAAAATATGTATTGATTTAATCGTATTATTATCATATTTTTTTTTTCTACATTTTGTTAGGTTAGGATTTTAAAAATACTCACATGGGTTAGACGTAATAAATTTAGCAGATATTTCATCATTCCTCAACGACAAATAGAAATCTGTTATTTGACAAATATAATGAGGATGAGTGATAAATGAAAAACAAATAATTCATGGATTTAATATTATTAATTTTTTTTTTTTTTTTAGTTTATCATTATAAAATTGTCTATTTCGTGTATATACAATACATTATATAATCAAGAGATTGAATAATTTTTAATTTTATTAGCAATGTAAAGCTTATAAATACTTTATTGCTCTGAAATTTTTATGAATAAATGTATTATTATTGTAAATAAATTTTAGCTGAAAGCAATTATCTTTTATCTTTTTTTTTCTTTTTTTTTTTTTAACCTTAAAAATTACAATTAAATTTAGAATTATTCAATTGTTCAATTCAATTATTCAAATGGAATGTGAAAACAAATGTATTCTCATTTTGTACAATTGAGGTATGAAAAATTATATGGGAAAAAGAATTCTTAATATAATATGACTAGATAAAAAAAATACAGAAACAAATAGTAATTTATTGTTAAGATAAAAATTATTAATGGGAATATTTAATATAAAATAAATACTCATGATTTGAGTAATTACTTATTATTGAGAATATAGAGTAATATAGTATAGTATTTTGCTAAAAAATATATATTTACATACCTAACGTTTCATAATTAATTATTATGATTATTATTTCTCTTGTTTTTTCAAACACTGATGATAAGTGCAGTGAATTAATTATTAGAAGAAAAAAAAAAAAAAAAAAAAATTTTAGCTAATTAATTATCATTAAAATGTTGATATTTAATTTCTTATATAATTGAATAATGTATATAAAATTGCCCGTGAAATAGTCGAAACTAAATATAATTATTTTATGTCAAGCAACATCTAGATTTTTTTTACTATTTCGTTTAATAATTGGAACAACTGCCCACAAAGCTGTTCCCAAAATTAATATAATGCCAAATGCAAGAAATATTGGTTTATACGATCCAATTTGTTCAAATATAATTCCACAAATTGGTGGGCCAAGAAGTTGTAACACACCATTAACAAAAAGGGAAATCCCATATGATGAACTTAATTTTTCAGTTCCCAACATGTCTGCCAATATAACAGTAGTAATACCAATATACATACCGGATGATAAGCCAAATAATGCACAAAAAAATGCAAGCATTGTGTAAGTTGTTGCCATTGGTAATAAAGCCAATGCAATTCCACTCAAACCTAATCCACCAACGAAATAATAATACTTTGGTACAAAATCAATGTCTGATAATGAAGCACCACCAATTCTACCAACTAAATCCAATGCGGAAACAATTGATAATAAAAATGCTGCCATATTTTTATCAAAACCCTCTGATATCGCATAAGATGGCAATAAAATCATAAAATTCGTATTACTAATAGCCGAAGTTGAATTTGAAATTAAAATAACTAAATAAATTGGATCATTTAAAACGCTAAAATCAAAAAATTTATTTGCCGATGTACCACTACTCTGTGATAAATTTTCATCAATACTTTCCCGCTTTGACGATGTATAACCTTTAATTCCACATTCAATTGATGAATTTTTACTTGCCGTTGATATTTTTCGTGTCGGTTGTGCTTTAAATAAACGTCTGAACATACTAGGTACATTCATACGTGGACTCAATGCAATTGGACCCATCTCCGAAACAATACTGTGCTGTCGTGACAGATGAAAATTATTCCTATCTTTATTATTAACAATTGAATTATTCCTACTCAATGATGAATTTGATTGCGATGGTAAATCATTATTCACTACTTTACTATTTGATATTTCACCATTTATTGATGCGCAATTTGTTGTATTAATCATCGTTTCATCAACAATTCTTTCATTCAATTCATTTTTTTGTTTCACATCAATACCATCAGTATTTGAAATTATGCAGATATTTTTATCTACAACGTCATCACCAACATTATCAACATTGCATTCTCTTTTCTCTGATTCTACATCATTAACTTCATTATTAATATGAGCATGTGAAAGTTTTACTTCATTTGTCATTGATGTTTCATCGAGTGTCAGTGCCTCATTGTCAATACCTTTCACTCCAATTCTTTTCATATGTTCTTCCACTGGATGATATAATAATCCACACGCCAAAGTATTCAATGTAATTGCTCCCATAATTAAAACAGCTCCCCTAATAAATGAAAATTTAAATTGAAATAAAAATTAAAAATAATATAAATAGTAATTATTTAAATAATAATTATTTACCTGTGTCCAAAATGATTTAAAAGATATTGAAGAAATGGTGGTAATACAATTGTACCAATTGCACTACCAGAGATACAAAGGCCATTAGCAAAACCACGTAATCTCTCAAAATAAGATGTGACAATGTAAATTGTCGGTGGAAATGTCATACCAGCACCAATACCAACCATAAGTCCATAGCTAAATAAATTGAATAAATAAAAATACAAATAATTTTTATTTCATTCACAATTTTCTACTCTCATTCATTTTATTTGAATGAATATAAAAAATGTATATATATGAATAAATCAAAATGCTAATAGTTGAAATTGAGTTGTTTAAAATTAACGTGTTGAGTTGAATGATCGTCAGTGTTAATTATTCTCACCTAACATATAAAAATGACACGGAGGTGGCAAAATAACTCAGCATCATTCCGAAAGCAGCAAACATTCCACCAATAATTGTCACTGTACGATATGAATATTTAATTGATAATACACTTGACAATGGCCCTAAAAATATTTATACATTAAATCATCAAATTAATTAATTAATATAATGAAATGTATTTTGTTTTTGTTTTTGTTTGTTTTTTTTTTTTTTTTACCTAAAGAACTGTAGAGAAAATAACACAACGCTGGCATCCATGATGCAGCAGTTGGTGTTGCTTTGAATACTTGAAGAAATTCAACAAATAAAACACCAAATGATTTTACAGTTCCAGGTATTAAAAAATTTACTGTAAGTGCTGACATCAAAATTACCCAACCCCAACCACCATCGGGTGGAATTAATTTTGTTTTATTATTTTTTTCACTCATAATTTAAATTATTTTACCACAACTTGAAATTGAATCTGTTGAATATCACATGTATCAGTTAAAAATTAATTTTAATTTCAAATTCATGATAAAAATTAAAATTCCATTAATTTTTTTTTTTTTTTTTTCAATTCTCTGCCTATCAATGTATACACTTATTGCATTATACGTAACTGAGGAAGTCTACGCTTAAAACGATCTTCGCGTGGTTACATTAATACCAATTTGTCGAAACACAAATGACATACATATAAATGTACACATTTGTTTGATTCAATTTTATAATACTTAAATAGAATAATAATAAAAGTCACCCAAGGAAAATATTACGTCTGACTGCGTATGAAATCGTATTCTCAATTTATAACTGATAACAAAAAAATATATGTATATATAGCAAATTAATTCATAAATTTCTAAATAAACTATGTCATTATATGTATTTAAACAGAAAAAAAAAGAAAAAAAAAAACCAAAGTAGCATCTGTATTTGGAAAAATATATTTAAAAAATTGTCTTATCAGGAGTGCGTATGAAAAAAAAGAAAAAAAAAAATCGTTGACACAATTTACTTGATGTGACATATTTGTATAAATTAAATATTTACTCTTGCTCAATTTCAAAAAAATGAAAAAAAAATCTCTCTCTCTCTCTCTCTCTCTACTTTTTCATTTGAATTTAATATGACAATGGAATAATACGGAAGCTATGGCGCCAACTATTCCACAATATAAAGAATAATTAACAGAAAAAATAAAACAAAAGTAAAAGCAAATGAAGAAAAATAAGAAAATAAATATATACAAACGTCTATATTTAGTCATGAAAATATATATATATTTTAATAGTTCATTATAAATCCTGAGTAAATTTCAAGTTGAAATAAATAATACAGGGAATAATAAAAATTTTTGTTATTATTTATCATTATTCATCACAAGTTGATTTAAATCTCGTGACATAAATACGCGTGTTTATTATACATAATTAACTTTAGCAAACGTATTTATAAACATTTCAACAGAGAATCACATTAATAATTAACATTAAAAATAAAATAATAAATATATAAAGATAGATTTAGTTCAATATACCAAATATTTACTCGACTAATTGTCGACACTATTACAATCAACTTGACGTCTTCAGTATTAATAATAATATAAATATGTCGTGAAACTGACGCAAATATGACTATTCACAGTGTAAAAAAATCATTTATATCTACAAATATCCATAAATATATATAATATACTCCAATATATTCAGTAAAATACTTGATAAATATAATGAAATAAGTTGAAATAATAAAATTAGACGAGATAAAGTATGAAATTAAAAAAAAAGAAGTATTTAACTACAAATAGAACACGCGTGTTCTCTCATCAACATTTTCATAATTGACGTGGCGTGCCATCGAACGGTCCGTTGCTTTCACGAGCAAGAGTAACACACATAAACACATACATATATACACGTTTGAATATATATAAATATATGTAGAGAGAGGAAGAGTTTGAAAGAAAAAAAAAAAAAAATAGTAAAAAAAAACAAGAAAAATAATAAATAAATAAGAGAAACGTCCTTGGAGTATCCAAGTAGAGGAATCGCAATAATGCAATACAAGAGAGCATTGAATGTTGCACTTTTGCTTATAAATAAAATAAAAATTTGATAAATAATAATTCCTATTGAAATATCTAATATTTATAATTTTTTTCTTGTTTTGATTATTAAAACATACCTCAGAATATTTGATGAGTGTATAATGCGATAAATTTAAAATTTAAAATTTTAATAATAAAAAATTTTCATTGGTGATTTATTTTATCTCACGATTGGCTTGACACAATAATATAAATATAAATTTTGAATAGAAATAAATGATGAAATATCTACAAGCAAATGGTTCAAAGTTATAAACACGACTTGTCTTTTCTCGATGTACCAGAGAACTCGTTCCTTCTTTCAAGAGTCCTCGGATCCTCAGTGGCGTCTTCTCTCCACTTCTTCTTCGTCCTCTCTTATCCTCACCTTTACTTTGCCCCTCTTTACAATTATTTATTTCATTTTTCACACACATAAAAAACGCGTACAAATTTTATCACCATTTTTATTACCTTCTTTTAACTTGACAATAAAACTCACTGCAAAATTTTTTCTTCTTCTACTTTTAAGTGTAATAATAGATAATTGGTAATAGTTAAATGATAACTGTCATGTGTTGGAGATTGTAATGTGGTAAAAACATTCAGGTAATGTTTAGGTTTGATATGAGCGAGGGAAAAAATTGAGAGATGGGAGAATGAAAGGGAATTAGAGTGGTGGAATATCGAATATGAATGTGTGTATAAATCGTTTGATTTACCATTGAAATTCTCGGCTTTGTAAATTATTAATGATAATTTTATTTATCGCACGCGTGTAAAATATTCCCATAGACTTCAAATGTCGAAATATTTCTGGAAAAAATAATAATAAAAATAATAATAATAATAGTTAATGAGGAAATAAATAATACACACATATGTATATGTATAAATTGTTTTACAAAAAATTACAATATCTCACCTCATTAAAATCACTACGTTGATAAATATAAATCTGTAGACATTCAATTTAGCAATAAGGAAAAATTCCTGTTTTAAAAAGGTTAACGTTCTCAAATATATCTATATGTATGTATATAAAAAATTATTACGTATATAAATTGTTGTGGTTGTTGTTGATTTAATGAAAAAAAAAAAAAAAAAAAAAAAAAAAAACGGAATGATCAAGACCCAGATTTTTCACTCTAATATTACAGGGAAGACAAAGATGAGATGACGAACAGGGTGTGAATAAGAAATGGAGAAGAACTAAATTTAGCTTGGAATATCAAAAGAAGTGCATAAAAGGATACAACGAAAGCATGAAAAAAAAAAAAAAAAAAAAAAAAAAAAAAATTAGCAAAGTAAAAGAGAGAGAAAGAGAGTTAGTAAACCACTTTTTCAACCACACCAAACTATTTTTCTTTCCGTTCGTTAGCCTTGCATGGTATGCAGTTGCAGGTTGTCGAGCTGAGGGAAAATAAAACAAATAAATAAACAAAGATAAACCTTAAACCAAATAAAATAAAAAAATAAAAAAATAAAAAAAGATTAAAACTACAAAACATTTTTAAGGTGGAATGAGAAAGACTAAAAGAGATTTTATAAGACATCGCGCAATACACACACACACACACATATATATATGCACACATACGTGTAAATAAATTGCGGACGATGACGCCCCGGCAACGACCCCATTGCTCTCATCCACGGGAATACCCACAGAGAAATAAAAAAAAATAATAATAAAGCAATAAGGATAAAAATAATGAAGGGAAAAGAGAAGGATACAAACCACGATCCAAAACACGTTGGTACACGTTCGAACCTGAACTTGTTTTCTCTACTCCATTATTATACCACTGACTTTATCCAAACTTGTGTGTATATGTATTCATCTTCTTTCTTCTTTTACAATTTGTTTTTTCTTCTCCTTCCGGCGAGACGCCATTTTCTATTCCACAATCATCTTTCTTCCTTTTCTTTTTTCTCTTAGCTGTATATAGGAGACATGGTAAAACTGGTTGGATGAAAATAGCTACTCCACTGATGGGAATATTTTCCCCATTTTTTTTTTTTTTTTGTTTTACATCATTTTCTCTTTTTTTTTTTTTTGTTTCACTCATGTAAGAGTGCGCATTACTACTGCTTTTACACTCGGACTCACGCACACGTGTACACATTTTAATCTATATTCAGTAATTTTTATTTTTTAAAATCTATACTTGCAAAAAGAAAAAAAAAACAAAAAAAAATAATAAGTTGAAAAATAAACATATTTTTCTCAATAATTATCATCTAATTAATACGATTAGTTTATGAATATTATACAAAGATACGAAAAAAAAAAAAGAAAAATGTTTTCATTCTTTTTTTTTTTTTCTGTAATACCTAAAAATTACCGGAGAACCATCTTTAATATTGAATATAATATTTAATATTGAATATAATAATAGTATTAATTATTAGTAATGATATTTAAGTACATTCTCCGTGAGATTCTTAGGGAATTAAGTTTTTTTTTTTTTTCGTTTTTTGTTTTTTTTTTTGTTTTTTTTTTCTTTTTTTTTTTTCATTTCATTTTATACCACAATTGATAGATGGATTATTACTAATAATAATTGAGAAAAAAAAAAAAAAAAAAAAAAAATTGAAAAATGATTCGTTATACGAATTAAAATCACTTGAGTCCACTGATAAAAACATATGTTTCATTTTGTTTTATTTTGTGCACACTTGGTACTTGTCTTTTGTTCGTATAATTATTAACTGGTGGGAGGCACAAATGTTGGTGGTCGATCATCTTCATGTTCACTTTTAACTGACATTGATGATGACGATGAGGAAGATAAAGTTGTGGCCGATGATGTTGATGGATTTGGTTGATTTCTCACAGCAATAACAGCACGATTTGCACTTGACGCTGCAGCAACATTGACCGCCAGCCGCATTGGATTATTATTGCCAATATTACGCATTTGTTGTCTATCATCATCATCACCACCACCACTAGTAGCAACAGTAGCAACAGCAGCAACAGCAGCAGCAGCAACAGCAGCAGCTGCACTACTACCACCACCACCACCAGCACCACCACCACTACCAACGCATTTATTGAATCCTTTACCACCTATCGGATGTTTCTTCATGTGTGTAGTTAAATTACCACTGTGATAAAATTCTTTACCACAAATTTTGCATTGAAATGGTTTAATACCCGAATGGATTCTTTCATGAATTGATAAATTGCCACTGTGACGAAATTCTTTACCGCAAACGCTGCATTTATACGGTTTAACGCCAGAATGTGTACGTAAATGTGTCGATAAATTGCCACTGTGACTAAACATTTTGCCACAAATTTGACACGCATACGGTCGTTCACCGCTGTGTGTACGCATATGAATTGCCAAATTTCCACTGTGAGTGAAAGATTTGTCACATTCAGTGCACTTATACGGCCTCTCGCCATTATGCGTGCGCATATGAATAAAAAGATTGCTCTTGTGTCCAAATTCCTTGAAGCATATTTCACACTGGCATTTGAGTTTTTTCGCCGTTGTTGTTGCAGTAACTGCAGCAACCGCAGCAGCAGCAGCAGCAGCGGCAACAGCAGCTGTTGGTGATGACGATGACGATGATGATGATGATGATGCTGATGGTGATTGTGTATTTGCAGTGGGATTATTTGCTGATGATTTTGGTGGCCTGCCCGGTCCATTGTGCTTTGTCATTGCCGATTGTCCACGAATAATCATTGAATTATTCAATTGATTCTGTTGATGTTGATGCTGTTGAATCATTGTTGGTAATGTCGATTGCTGCTCAGCGTCTTGACTTTGTGACAATGATGATTGCCCGTGTGACCTCATGGGATTATCAATGTGATGCTGCTGCTGTTGTTGTTGTTGTTGCTGCTGTTGTTGAGCTTGATCTTGATGACTCAGTTGAAATATTCCAGGCTGTTGTAAATAATTAGCAGCGCCAGTTAATAATGATCTGTCAATGTGCTGAAATTAAATGAAAAATATATTAATATTTGATTATAAATAATTAATTGATAATTGATTATAATGATTTTTTTAAAATTTTATTACGTTAGCTTGTGCTTGTTGTTGATGATGATGTAATAAATCGTTCTTCGACAATGCATTTGTCAGATGACTCGATTGCAGTTGAGCTTGACTCCAAAATTGTGGCAGTTGGCGATACATGTATTCAACGTCTTGATTGGTAAATAATGGATATTCAGGATGACTTTGTAGTACATTTGTTTCATTCTGATTAGCGTCCTCCAGGCCAGAATATTCTTGTTTTATCGGGACTGGACTAAACATCTGTAATGAATATGAATAAAAAAAAGAAAAAGAACACACATGTATTGAAATAATATTGTAATAATGATTAAAATTTTGATAATAAAAATTAAATATTCATACATTGTTTTGTAGATAAGAAATCTATGTTTCTTTTTCATTTAAATTAAAACAGCATTACTTGTGTTTTGTTGCTCTGTAAAAAAAAAAGAAGAGAGAGAGAAAAATAATTCATGTCAATAAAAATTTCTCGTATCGTCGTTGATGGTCGATGCCGCGAGAGAGAGAGAGATGTACGAAAATTTTTGAGGTTAGCAATAATAATTTACCATAATTACAATAAATCAAATGAATCTTTTCGTATATCAAATATGAAATTTACAATATTCAAAATGGCGAATAATAAATTTTGTCAATTATTAATTATAATACGTGTATTTATTATGAAAAATTGAGTTTTCTATTCTTTTTTTTCCACTTTTTTTTTTTTTTTTTTTTCCTCTTTCATATATTACCTTTGTTGCACTGAAGCGTCTCCATTATAAAAGTAGCACGTAATATATATGATGGACACACAACCTCTCGCGGTGGATGATTGAAATGATTTCGTATGTATATTACACAAAATTAAATAAATATACAACGAAAAATGAAACAATATTACATAGTTATTCAAACGATAATGTACCTACGAAATTGCAAAATTAAATTGCAATTGTGGAATATTGATACGTTAGGTTGGATTGGATTGGGTGGGTAAAGTGTCAACAATCCGACAAATAACAGGACGGAGAAGGAGAGAGGGAAGAAAATATATGAGTGTGAAGTATCGCACACATACACAGAAATTGTAATGGATAAATGAGAGCGAGTGAGACACCGTATGCGCACACAAGTGCGTGAAATCGTGCGCATTGTCGTTGCGCAGAAAAGTCGAAAATCTATTTTATAAATTGCCAATTGGGTAATTTGAATTTATCCGTGATGGCGCTACTTGTACTCATTGGCCGAAATCATGGGTGCGGTAAGTTGAGTGTGATGACGCCACTGATATTAACGTCGAGTCGATTGTCGGTGTAGAATCACGGACCGGTGTAGATGTATTTTTACTGTGTTATTGAGCCTTTGTTGATTCTTTGAATTCTTCCATTTCACCACTGGTATTTATATTCATTTCTGTCTTGCCCGCTGTTGTTAGAGTAATTTATATATATTTCACATACTCTTGTACGATTTCACCGTGTATTTATTTGAATTCTCCTCGTCCCCTCCGTCGGTTAAATTAGTAGCATTATCTATTCAACATTTACTATTTTACCATTCAAACTGTATAAAATCGTGTGGAAATTTAATCTAAAAAATGATTAAAATTAAAGAAATAGTGATAAATCAAATTTGTGTGTGTGTGTGTGTGTTTCTCTTTATAACTCATTTTACTTTTTTTACTTCTTTTATGCAATATCAAAAAATCTAAGATGGTTACCAAATTCAAATGTTAAACCCCGCCAAATATTTCGACGCCATTTTGATTATCCAACGATACTAGTATAAAATGGTGGAGTGTCTCTGTCTCCTTCATCTTGCTCGACCCCCCACTCCAGTAGTAAAATTTCATCCATTAATTTGATTGATTGCAGAAGTAAAATCCGCGAAAAAATAGGAAATTTAAACAATGTTACGTAATAATCATGATTGTGAAATAAATGTTCGAAGTGAATATATATATTATTTACCGAATCGTACGCGATATCAGCGATTTAGTGCGTTATTACGTCGTTTGTTCATGGCGTCAGTGAGTAATCCGCGAGCGCATATTTATTTACGCAATCACAGTGCTATTATTCATGAAAAACGTCATCATTTACGTAAAAATATATACATTATTCATCCATTCAGTATATTCAGGTGAGTAAATAGCGCTATAACCTAGAAAAATTGAGAAAAAAATTATTTTTTTTGTTTTTGTTTTGTTTTGTTTTGTTTTGGTTTTTTTTTTTTTTTTCATCACATAATTATTGAAGATAGTGAAGATCGAAGAGATCGAAACTATAAAATATTCTACTTAAATTTTATAAATCAGACACTGGTGGAATTACATGATGCTGTTGAACTTGATTGCCAGTCTTTTATTCATTCCGTACCGATCAGCATTCGATATGGAGCGTACACTTACGGATATCTGGACAATAATGAAAAATATATTACTTTCAATCTGTTGTATTGATATAATTATCAATTTCATCACAGGGTAAGTTCAATAAACAATAATAAAATAATTATTATTGATGATTATTCGAATAATTTTCCAGATATTTTGACAAAACGCGGCGTGTAGTTGAAATGAATTATAAAATGATAGCAAAACGTTATATATTGCACGGAACATTTATCATTGATATATTTGGCTCATTGCCAACTGACATTATATTCATAACGAATTGGAATTATTTAATAGTCGCACGTGAATTCACGAGTATGTTACATATTCTTCGATTATTTTCAACACATTCATATATTATAAATATTGCTGAGAGTTATGACATTCAAAAAGGTTGTTTGGGTGTCTTTACATTTGTTCCATTGTCAATAATATCATTACATTGGCTGGCATGCATAACATGGATAATTCCAATTGTCCATTCATCGATAACCACCATTAAATTACCAGGACAAAATTCATGGACAATTAAAAATGAATTGTGGAAAAAAGACTCGCAACATCGTTATTGGTCATGTTTAATGCGTTCAATAGCAATATTAACACGTTCTGGATATTTATCATTGGAACCAAAAGCACCAGAAGATCAATATATCGCTGTTATAATTCAATCATTGGGAACATTGGTACTGTGCTACGTTGTCAGTCAAGCAATACGTTTATTCAAAGCTGGAAATAGTTCAAATTTGAAATACCAAGCGACTGTAGCACAATTGAAACAATATATGCGATATAAACAATTACCAAAATCCGTACAGGAACGTTTTTTGAAATACTACGAGTTTCGTTATCAGCAACATTATTTTCGTGAATCGGAAATACTTTATACATTGTCATCGCAAATGCGACAAGAAATTGCCATGCACTCGTGTCGTAAACTCGTAGAGAATGTTGAATTTTTTAATAATTTACCTGTATTATTATTGGCACGTATTGTTGCACAATTGAAATCGGAAATATTTTTAACGAATGATATAATTGTTCGGGCCAATGAACCAGGTGATTGTATGTATTTCATATCAACTGGTACAGTGGCAATATACACAAATTCAGGTAAAGAAATTTGTCATTTAGAAGATGGTGCGTATTTTGGTGAAATTGCATTAGTTATGCCAGATGAAAATCGTGTTGCAACTGTAATTGCAGTTGAAATGTGTGAATTATATCGATTAGAGCGTAATGATTTTATGCGTACTATTTATCCATATCCAATTTTATGGGAGAGAATTAAAAAAATTGCTATTGAACGTCACGAAAGAACACTGATAATTGATGCACATTAATTAACAATAATTAATCATATTAATTAATAAATTATTCATTTATTTATTTATTTATTTTTTTGTTTCTTTCACTTGATTCTTGGATTTATTATTATTATTATTTATTTATTTTTTTTGTTCTTTTACTTTTGTGATTTCACGCCCACAATTGTATTTAGTATACAATGGAAAATCGCGCGCATCGACGCATGGGCAGAGAGAGGTGCAAGTGAGAGTTTCGCCTCTGTGGATGACAATAAGAGAAGAGGGCTGGACATATTGTAATGGCAAAAGTGGGCTGCGATGCGCCTGCTTCGTACAAAATCCAACACCACTCCCTCCTATTGTTATTCGTCGGTTTTGCTCGTGCGGATAAATTAACCAACCCAATCCCATTCAATTGACAATACCAAAAATACTCACATAAAATTTTTTTCTTTCCCCACTAAACAAAAGTAAACACCAATTAATTAATTAATTAATAAATTAAGATTAAATACTTTTGTGAAATTTATATAAATCTCTACTTACAATTGAAAATTTACTCTACGGATTATTCAATATCAATCATGAAACAAATGAATATCAAATAATTATCAATGAATATTATAAAATTATTATCATGTACATACTCACACACAGTGACTATATATATAAATCCCTTTATTAAACTAGTCCAACTAGAGAAAACAAAAAAAAAAACAAAAAAAAAAATATATATCTTACAACAATTAATATAAAATCGTGTGACAAACATTTCATTAGTTAACAAGTGGAGAATAGAAAAAATGTGGATGGCGATAGGGGGTGGAAGATGAGACGGTGATGGTGAAAATGAAGAAGAAGGGGGATAAATATATATGAGAAATACATTGGATAAATTTACGGTTATATATATATATATATATATATATATGTATATATGAAAAGACCAGGGAGTCGCGACAGCGGCGGCGACCCCGGCAGCGAGCTCCTCTCTTGCATGGCCCGGGTCGATACTTGTCGGGCTACCGCCGCGGTGTTTTCCCCCTCTTTCTCATTCACTGTCATATTCTCCTCGTGTTTTCCACCTCCTTTGCAAAATATATATATATATATATATATACAAATCCCTTTATACAGTCTGTCATTCTCTAACTGCGTTACAATCATCAGAGTTATCCTTTTATCCTTATCATTATCGTATGTTCCATCTCGTTCTTCAATATTATCATCTATCTCACTTCAATTTTATTCTCTCGGTTTTAATTGAATATTTAATCCATTCACATATCTTGCGTGTATATCAATGTATATTGATGATGTATTTTGTATCTTGTTATATACTCTCGTATGTATATTCAATGTATTTGTATTTGTGTTTGCAGTAGATTAATTGATTGATCGATTATCGATAAGCGGTCAAGTCGTGCTGAGTAAATGCAATACAAATTACATACTTAAATATACACACACACACTCTTATATATATATATATATATAGATAGATGAATGGGAATGATTAAAGATGTGCGTAGTAATTGTTAGAACAATTAGACGACAAAAAAAAAAACAATTTTGGTAATAATTAAAATAAGACGCATTTGTAATTTTTTTTGTTTTGTTTTGTTTTGTTTTTCTTGTTGCTGTGTCATCGACGTAACTAAAGTTTGTGTGTATACTGAGAAAGTTGTGCAAAGAAAGAGAGAAATAGAGACGAAGAGGTTAGAGCTTTTCTTGAACTTTTCTCTGTGATGCCCGAGCGGTTTATTTGCTCTCGTGAAAATTAATTGCTTCAAACAAGAAAAGGGGTTTTGTATTTTGTACATACCAACATACACACACACACACACACATATATATTGAAAATATTCTTGAGAGTTTTAGTGTATTTGCAGAATAAAATTAATTCTCTGTGCTAAATTTGTATACAAAAAAAAAAATGATGATTGAAATGCAATTGAAATTCACAATAATTAGATAAATGCTCTTGATTATGTGAGGAAGAGAATTATTTGTTGAATATTATTATTATCATGAAATGTGGAAGAAAAATTATTTTGTAGTTTAGTGTGTGTCTGTGAGATATTATTTATATTTTGATAATTATTACGGGTTGTCAAGTGTAAATATTTGGGATTTTGTCACGGTGAAAATTATTGAATGGGGTGAAAATTTATTTGTCACGAGTGATTGACTTATTTAACGTGTCAGTGTTACACACACACTTTTTGGCCCAATACGTGCAACGTGATCGGTTTGTAGTGGGGCCAAAACTTATTCGAATATTATCGAACATTTAACGATCGATTTTTAATGTAATTTTTTGGTTAAATTATTGTCAAACTCAGTGGATAATTTTCATTAAATGCATCTGTAATTTTTTATTATCGTCAAGTTGAGGGTAAAAACAAAATAAAACAAAAAAAAAAAATTGTACACTGAATAACACACAAAATTTTATATTGTAACAGTAAAATTAAAATGATAATTGACAATAAAAAATTCAATTTAATTTTTGGGGTATTTATTAAATTTTTCAATGTAGTAAAATTTATTCCCAATTACAGGAATTTTTCCCTCTAAAAAATTCACCCAAATATTTTTCATAATAATCGAAAAGTCTCGAGTCTATACTGTAATGCACGATAATTTTTATATATAAAAAAAAAACAAAGCAAATTCTCTTCGTGAAATAAATAATAAAGAAGAAAAAAAATAAAATATAATAATTTATAATATTATTGAGAAATTGATCGATATGTGTATATATTTATATGGAATACACGCGCAATTTACGTAGACAGTTTACGACTTGTTACATACATTTGAGGTATGTAACGCGAATGAAGAAAAAAAAAAAAAAAAACAACAAAAAAAAAAGAGAGAAATAAACGGGTGGCAAAGGGGAAGAAGAGAAAATGGTTATATATCTATATGTGTGTGTTTGTGTTTGTATCACCGACCACCCGGTGTGTTGGGTGCATGTGAATTAATTATTTGTTTTAATATAAAATCTGCGGGGTGTGATTTAGTTGGGCCGCCACGGGGGCAAGTGGAATATACACCGTGAGCGCATAAACAAGTCGGATCTTGTCGGTGTTGTTATGTTTAATATAACCAGTGGGGTTATGAGTCTTTATAGCAAGACAGAGAGAGAGAGAGAGAGAGAAAGGGGCAAAAAGTGAAAGAGAATTATTCTCTTCAGTAATATGTCGTTGCGTGACTACAAAAAATATTCACAAAATATTTATTAATACTATCTTATTCTTTTTTTTTTTTTTTCATTCATTTTTACCTCAAGTTTGATAATATTTGGTATGACAACGATTTATTTACGTGTCAGTTGCATAAAAAAAAAAAAAAAAAAAAAAAAAAAATTTTTTTTTTTTTTTTATTCTTTTTTATCCTGGGAATTTTATCAGTGGACACATTGATGAAGGAGGAGCGGGAGAGTGAGGCTAGAAGAGCAATGAAAAAATTACGATAAATAAGAAAGTGAGAGGGGGGGGGGGAGGGTGGTGGGGTGTAGTATGAAAAAAAAATATATATATAAATATGTATAAGTTTTGTTGTTGTGTGTGAGAGAGAGTAGCGCTCGGTTACTTCGCGGGGTCGCTGACTCGAACGGTCGCCGATCCGTCAGTCGATTACTCCCGGGGATCTTACGTGAACATGGAAACAGGTTCTTGGAATCCGGTTCTCGATTTTACATACGACTCTAATCAACGCGCGGCTAGATTGCTGCATCGCCTGTTGGGCCTCTCTCAGCATCAATTTTTCTTTCTTATTCTTCTTTATTATTTTTATTCACTTGTACAACGTATATTTTATTATTTCATCTTGGTCTTGTGTTATAACCCATTATACATATGGGAATTGTTTGTTTCAAGTCTCTGTATAATCATGTGGATGGAATATAAACCGGTGTAAAAAGAAGAAAAATGTTAGGACGGTGAATTTGAATTGAGTAAAATTTTTTAATTAGTATAGAATAAAATTAATTTTTTTTTTTTCCTCATTTATATATATATATTTTTTTTTTGTTGATATTACTTTTGGACAACAATTTTTTCGACATTAAATATATTGAGATGGAAATAATTCTATGGATCAATAGAAAAATAAATCGAATAAACCAAAAAAAAAAAAAAAACAAAAAGAGAAATAAAAGAAGAAGTAAAAGGGATGAGAATATACAGAGAGAAACATTACAAATACACACACACACACACACACACACACACTCATGTATACAAACGAGTGTTAAAGTGAAGCAAAGATAAAGTGAGAAAGAAAATAGATAGAGTGAAATGAGAATATAGAAGTGAGGAGGTTGCCTGGGGGCCGCTGGTTCGACGGCATTCCTACACCGTCCTCACTCTCCTCTTATAATGTCCGTCTCTTCATTCTTATCGAGACTTAAGGACAGAGAGAAGAAATGAGAAGGGTGAGAGATTGGTAATGGGCGAGGGGTAGGAAGGAGAAGTAGGGAAATATTATATATATATATATATATGTATGTGTGTGTGTGTGTGTGTGTGTAAGAATGAGTGAGAAAATAAAGAAAATAAAAATAGAAAAATTTCTTTTCTGAGCTCTCAACGTGAAATAACGTGAATTGACTCTCGCTCTACTTTGCCACATGAGCGTTATCATTTTGAATTATTATTATTTATTTATTTATTTATTTATTTATTTATTTATTTATTTTCCAAGGTGGACAGGTAGAGAAGGGATTATATTAATTTATATTAAATAATAAAATTGAAAGAGATAAGAGATGAAGGGAGAGAAAAAAAAAACAAAACAAAACAAAACAAAACAAAACAAAACAAAAAAACAAAGAGAATGATGTGAGAGTTTAGGGAGAGGGAAGGGGGGAAGGAGAGGACAGGCAGTAATTGGTGACACGGAGAGAAAAAGAAAAAAAAAAATAAAAAAATAAAAAATTATACAGTTTATGTAGAAAAATATGATGTAGTGGTGCAATGGATTTGTGTATGAGTGTGTAAGTGATAGTGATTGATCGTTGATACAAATAAATATATGTATACACGTATAAAAATTATGAGAGAGAAAGAGAAAGAGAGAGAGGGGGAACGTGATGTTGGATAATTTTTATCACCCAGGGGACAAGTGACCGTGCGGCTTTTCACTGATACATTTTAATCGATGATCGAATTTTATTTATTCATTCATTCAAATTTTTTTTTTCTTTTCTTCTTTTTCACCTTTTCAACGTCAATATTTTTGATACAATTTGAGATATTTATCCTCGACACTGTCAATAGATTTAAAAAAAAAAAAAATAAATAAATAAATAAATAAATGGATAAATTATCGTTGAAATATTTCTCGGTTGTTTCCATTTAAATTTGTAAGTTGCAGTGAGAAATATTGAAAATTAAACTCAAAATACAAGAGAAAAAAAAAAAAAAGAAAAAAAAAAACCCAAAATGTGTGTAAAAACATTGAACAAAGAGGAGATGGATTTTTTTTTTGTTATTTATTATTATTATTATTATTATTTTCGCTTCTTTAAATTTATATACAATCCGTCTTACATATTCATTATAACTCGAGGGCAAAGTGGAGTATTATCTTGGTAGGTTGGCATTGGTGATTGTACATCGTATGTAGTTTGAAATTTTCAAACGAGTCACACATCACGCACATACATCACATATTTCAATACCAAAAAAAAAAAAAAAAATAAATAAATAAATAAATAAATAAATGCAAAAAAACAATCACTTATTCATTATTATTATTATTCACATCAAAATTCATGATAAAAAAAAAAAAAATAAAAAAAATAAAAAAATAGTAGGAGAAGAAAAAGAGATTCAATAAAATTTCTCATTTGACACTGTGAAATAATAAGATAAATTTTTCCCTTTTATTTATTTCAATTTCAAACAAAAAAAAAAAAAAAAAAAAAACAATATCAGTCATGCATTTTCAATCTGTTACGCGTACCGACAATAATTATCATAAAATATAATGACAAAAAAAAAAAAAAAAAAATTTTGATAAATAAATAAATTGAAATGTGATTGTGTGGCGAGTAATCAGGTGTCAGTCAAGTCACGTCAAGTGAATGACTGGGGCGTACTCGGCAAATGTGCGGGAGAAAGATTGGCAGTAGTAGTAGTAGTAGTAGTAGTAGTTACAGAACGAAGAAGGGCAAGTGGGGAGGGAGGGAGGGGGGGGGGGATATATAGGGTGGGGAGAGAGTGAGATAGAGCGTTGTAGAGGCCTAAGGAGGGTAAACGTGCACGTTTCTGTATATAGTGTACCTATGTATAGATACGAGAGGATTTTGTGAATGAAATCGAATCGACTTGTGTTTCCCCACGTATTCACTACAAATACACACAAACTCTTTCATACACATGTACACACCGACATATTCATGTATATAATACATATACAAAAGTGAATTTTTTTTTTGTTTTTTTTCCCACATTTTGTATCGTGTGCAACCAGTGTTGGAATTATTGAATAGAAAAAAAAAAAAAAAACAAGAAAAAAAAAAAAGAAATGATATTTAAATTTATTCGTATTTGTAATAATAACAGAGATAAAAATAAAAACGAAGACATAAAAAAAAAAAAAGAAATAATAAAGTGTAGTGAAAAGTGATCAAATTTTAAATTACAAATAATATCAACGGTGAGTTTTGTTATAGAATAAATTTTATTCACTTGAAAAATAAAAATTAAATAAACAAAAAAAAATATATATATATATAGTAATAATAATAAAATAAAAAATAAGAACAATATGCAAAATTTGAAATATTAAAGAAATAATTTATTTACCCAAATAAACACGTGTTTGTGTGTATGTGTATGTGTATGTGTATGAGTGTGTGTGTGTGTGTGTGTTGGTAGTCATGGCGAATACATTACCATCAATTTGCATAGGTACACAAATTGACTTACGAGGTAACAAGAGGATTATGAAATGGACTCTGTGTTGCTATTGGCGACCGCCCGTTGTGGTTTGCGTTTCTTCATTTCGTACAATATATATATAAATATATATTCATATACTACATACAGAAATTATATTTATAAATAAACATATGGTCCTCTATGATGTCTGAGTATTAAAACAAAAAATAATGATTTTTCTGTTTTTTTTATTTTTATTTTTTGTTTCTATCCTCAAGGTGTATGTAAATTCAATTGTCACATATATTTGCGTTGAACTATGTAAATATTCATTTTTACAAAAGAATGTAGAAGAGGAAATATACGAAAAAAAAAAAGAAAAAAAAAAAAAGAAAAAAAATATGATAAAAAAAAAACGTGAGTGTAAATGTTGGTGTGATATTTTTAACCATTGATGATAATATATCCGATGAGGGGAGTCCATTTAGTTAATTGATCCGTATGATACAGTTATCAAGGCCAGGATGTGACGTAGAACCATTGTCGTATCACTTATAATGTGTATTTATCCGATCCCCCATCCGTTTCTTTTATTAACATCAAACATTTCAAATAATCAAGTATTTTCATCCCGGATAAAATAATCAAGATTAATATTGATATTTTCATCATTGCAATTAATACCTCATCAATTAAACATATCGATATACAAATATGAAATTATAGCTGAGAATGCGGCGCACAAAAAAAGTATATATATTGATATATTACAATTATTCTTCACAAAGTTACAATAAAATACGTAGGAGCACAAAAAAAAAAAAAAAATTCTAAGCAAATGAATAAACACAAAGATCTTTATGTTTATTTATCAAATAAATACGCGTGTAAAAAATCTCAACGATTATAAATTATTGATAGAATAATAGCATCGTAGATAAATTAATTCAAATAACACGTGAATAAGAGAGAGAGAGAGAGACAGGGAGGGAAAGTCAAAAGAAGAAGAAGAGGAAGAAGAAGAAAAAAAAATGCACATGCATTATAAACTGTCCGCCGGTTAGCACGCAGCGCCATGATGCCTTTCACATAACATATATATATAACGAATAATGCCCCTTATATATATATATGTATTGCTGATGATGATGATGATGATGATGATGATGGTGGTGGTGGTTTGACTATACCTCAGCTACTTGGTACGCAAGACTTATACGCACATAATTGCGTTCTCAGTCCTGAAATTATTCATCGCTCTTTCTCACTTTATCTTTATTATTATTTGTTGCTCTTTCTTCCTTCATTGTATGCGTATATATATACATGTGTATGTGTGTAATATGTAATACGTATGTCGGAGAAGCGGATGATTCTGCGCTGAGCGAACTTGACCGACGCGGCCCGCAGGCGGTGGCGCAACTGATGGCGATGGTGATGATAGTGGAATGGTGGATAATGTTGGGTAGTGGTAGTGTAACAGGGATAAAATAGTCAGTGAAAAAAAAATATAAAAGTGCAGAATTGGGGGAGGAGAAGAAGATATATATATATATATAATACATAAAAGTATTTGGTCTCGATTATCATTATCTATACGATTGCACATACACAAAAATGCGTGTGTATTTATTTATTTCTCTTATATATTTTATTTATATATATAATTAAGTATATTTTATATATCCAGATGAATAAATGATATTGACTATTAATTAATAAATAATATTATTATATTATTATAAAATTAAATTTATATTTTATAATTGAAAAAAAAAAAAAAAAAAAAAAAATTTACAATTTTTTTTTTTTTTTTTTTTTTTTTCTCTATCACGTACTGTATTATTTTTAATTTATTAATTTCCTCTTTTTTTTTTTCATTGGATATTTAATAATTATTGATAGTAGAATTGAAGAATAAAAAAAAAATTGCCAGAGGGAGGAAAAAAAAAAAAAAAAAGGATGGACACGTATACACGAGTCAATTTGTAGAATATTCCAAGCTATACATAAATATTCAGGATTGTTGATGGTATCCTGTGCAATATACGCACAAACACACGTATGCACATGAAACTTGTACGCGTTATAATCTCAATATCCCATATATCCATACCCCATGCCTACAATTTTAAATATAGAATCGTGTAATTCATAATAAATGACTTATAAATGTGTAATGGAAGAATATAATATATATAAACAAAAAAAAAAAAAAAAAAAAAAAAAAAGTAATAATAATAAAAAAATATCCATCTTATTCTTTAAAAACGTGCATAACTCTAGTGTATGAATACACATGCGTGTATTGTATTAGTGCACCTTGTGTAACTTTTCTCTTTTCCTTTATCCTTTCAAAAAGAAGAAGAAGAAAACGACGACGACGACGACGACGACGAAGAAGAAGACAAGGCAGAAGCAGAAGAAGAAGAAGAAGAAGAAAAAGGCCGCCACTTGGTTGCGTGTCGAGTCTTAATGAATGCAAACCACGATCCGGAGGCAGGCACTCGGGACCTTCTACCTGTTGTTTTCCAGTCCAGATAGCCTATAATTTTTATTGTCACGGGGAGAAATAGCAGCCTGATGGAGCCACGGCTTATCTCCCTCTTTTATTTTCTCTTTCCCACTCGCATTTGGCTTCTCGTTTTCTCCACAACCATTCGCGGGTTTTTTTTTTTTTTCAATGTTTTGTACCACTGCACATATCCTATATATACTCACTTGTACATACACCAGACAAACGGAATAAAAAAAAAAAAAACAGATAGAGGGGAAATATGTATTTTTATTTTTCTCGGATGAAAATTTTTTTGAAATAATTATTTCATTAATTTTTCTTCGTGTTCAGAATTGCAATGGAATTGTTGATGGAAATGTTAGTACAGGGACTAATTGACAAACATTGGAAAATGTATTCTATGTATATGAGATGTGAGGTGAGAACGTTTAAATGGATTTTGTTTACCAACTGGACCTGTGTCGTCCTCAATGTTGTCATGACGATTGAGTGATGTATACGGAGTTTACTCTGTTTAGTCTTGGCCAATTCTCTAAACAAAACTCATCGACCCTCACACCACCTTCATCTTCTTCTCTCAAATATTTTATTCATCAAATTGTTATTTAATATTAAAAAATTGCACGTTATTTATTCATGTTCACGATATTTTCAACGATAATCCTATGCAAATTATCAAAGTTTTTTTGTTTGTTTTTTTTTTTTCTTTTTTTTCTTTTTGATATCGAAACGTAAATAAATTTAATGTGATTTGTTTTGCGTGTGTGCAAAATCGATTTACATTCGCAGTCCCCTCGTCACATATATACAATATTTAAAATTGGTATCTAATGTAAATGTGAAATGTGACATTAGCAATAAATTTCAACAGAAAAAAAAAAACAAAAAAAATTTTTATAAAATTATAACAAAATTTTTGACAATGAAAATTTTTTTTTTTTTCTTTTATTTTTATTTAAATATTGATATGAATAGATAATAATATCGTGATAAAAGTATAAATAATTCAGATATTGTTGGTGGCGGGAGCGGTTTATTCTCGTGTGAATTTTGCGCCTCAGTGTGACTCAGAGAAATCTTTTGTCATGGCATTGTGTCAGCTTCTTCAGCTCTTATTGTCTCGCATTGTGAACATTCATCAGCGGCATTCATTCATTCAATCTGCCACGCATTGTCCAATATATAGATGTCCTTGCCAAAGATATTTTTCGTTCATTGTCTTGTTCACTCCATTTATTTGTTATTTTTTTTTTTTTTGTTTTATTTTTCATCTCGTCTATTCTTTCTATCATACATGAGCACCTTCAAACATCAGTCTTCCTATTACACAAACGGATATTAGTCATTAATTTGTTAAAAGAACGTTGTTTTTTTTTTTTTTTTTGATATTTCAAAAGATTCATTTTCAAAATTCATCATCTTTGTTTCAAGGTTATGGTCACTTTCCTGTTGGATTTAGGTATTTACATTTGTTTATAAATTTGTAGATGACATTCTGACACACAAAAAACATACATATAACAATATATTATACATATTTTTTTAACAATTACAATTATTTTTGTACGAGTTGTTTTCAATGAAAATCAACAAGTGTTAAATAATTCATAGTTTCCACGGTTTTCAATGTCCCACCACTCAAAAAT
Source organism: Dinocampus coccinellae (assembly GCA_963920625.1). Lineage (NCBI taxonomy): Eukaryota > Metazoa > Arthropoda > Insecta > Hymenoptera > Braconidae > Dinocampus > Dinocampus coccinellae. The sequence goes on along the minus strand of OY987191.1, from coordinate 846,108 downwards.
TCATCTCACCTACACACACACGAGTATATAATTGTAGAAAACCGTTTGGCACACAAAAAACATATATACATTGCTATATTACAAGTAATTGTTATCCATATAATTCACATTCAAACACTGTCAAATTAAAATCCAAACAACCAAAGACACGAGAAAAAAAAGTGAAAAAATAAAAAAAAAACCTCCACCACTATCAATTGTAAGATCGCGAATGAATTGAGAAAGGGATATAAGGGTTGTTAGACATATATATAAATATATACATCCACTGTCGACATACACCAGTATGTTGTGATGTAATTAGGTTGTCTGAAACACTCATGTCACGTCACGAAACGCGATGCAAGGCGAATAGAGACATAATGTACACCAATACACATTCGTACACACAAACAAATATGTATACATATAAATTCTATATATTCTCTCATCGTCTCTCAACGTCTTACCATCCATAGCCTATACAGATTTGCAACAACCCTCACATCAAACTTGCACATACACACATTTATATATTACCATTACCTTTTACGTCTTGTCAACAATTTCCGACGTTGCTGCTATTCATTGCCAAAATAATAATATCAAAGGATAAATCAAATATAAATAATTTGAAAATTATTTTACTGCATATGAATAAATATACAGATATATAAATAATATATATATATATATATATTTTTTTTTATCGTGTATTTGACGGATTTAAATACATTCGAGAGGAAAAAAATCGGCCTGAAAGAAAGAAATTTTTATATTTTTTTTATATATTACATTTCATCATTTTTATTATTATTAATTTTTTTAATTTTTTTTTTTTTTTCTCTGTGATATACGAATCTGAGTAAGAGTCAATAACTTTTCTTCATGTCACGAGAGTGAGTCTTTTATAGTCCATCAAGTAAAATCGAGTTCTTGCATTCAATCAAACCACAGAAAAATCGCAATCGCATGGCACAAACGTAATACTTTTTTTTTTTTTAACTTCAGAAAACTAAGATTACCTTCGATTTTTCTTCGTCGTCGTCGTCGTCGTCGTCGTTGGTTATATACACTCGTATAAACTCAAGGGAGTTGTCTTTCGTCAAGACATTAAAAACAAAAAAAAACAAAAAAAACATATAAAATAAAATAATAAATATATGATTTATTTTGTTTTTATAGAATTTATAAAATATTGAATTGCTATGTTGCATAAATGCCATTTGAAAATTCCATTTGGAGATTTAATATTGTTTATTTAAGGCAATATCCTTTCAAGAGCTTATACAATCAAGCGTCGTTACTTGATAAAGAAGAGATGGAGCAAAGGGATGAGTTAGTGACGGTGGCGGTGGCGCGATAGTTGGTAGTGGTAGTTGTGTAGTTGTGTAGTAGGTGGCAAACGGAAAAGGGAGGGTGACACCACAGTTATATGGTGGTATTCGACGTGGTAATTGTATTTCCATGCTTGGTAGATCGACAGTGTGATGTTGATGTTGATGGTTTTAGTGTACTGGTGAGGTAACAAGAGAGAACAAGAAATGAATAAGAGAAATGAAGTTGTGTGAGAGAGAAATAAAATGACAGTTTGCTTATTCTAAAGCTGAGATTAGTGAACTAACTTTTGCTATTGCTGTTTGTATCTAAATTTTGTATAATAGTGTACAAGAGAAGGAGAACGAGGGGAGGAAAAGAGAGGAAATATATACAGATGTAATAATTGAAAATTTGAGAATAGAAACAAACGTCAATAATTTTCATGAATTCCTCGTATAATTTCATCGTCAATTATTCTTGTGTGTGTATGTGTGTGTATGTGAATTCTATTGTATTAATGAAGAATGAGAATTGGATAGAGTAGGAGAAATAATATCCGTTGGTTGAATAATATTCGTGAATTTATTCTCATATAATTGATCATGTGGAAATAAATTTTACTTGAATCAATAATTAATTATATAATTATTTAAATAACTGATTTAATTAGTGAAATATATGAAACAAAGATGAAAAAAAACATTTATCTTTCCTCATTTCATCGTGATATAAAAATATTAATTGAAAAAAAAAACAAAAACAAAAAAATCAACTCAAAATGTCCACCACCCCCGAGCAATTTTTTATTTATCATTTTTTTCTTTTTTTTTTTTCGTGTGTAACAAAAGTGTTGAGTTTACCACACACACACACACATTTACACAATATAAACAAAACAAAAAAAATAAATAAATAAAAAGAGTAAAAATGAAAAGAAGGTGTGAGTGAGAGAAAAAAATAAGCGAAACAATCAACACGAGCTCATCGCCCGGTGATTGCACGTATTGTCCGCCTGTAGCTGGCAATGAACAATGTACGTCCGGCTTTATATCGCACCCCTTTCAAGACGTTTCGTATACTCTTGCCAACACCATTCTATACATTTGTGTCGAACAGACACGTTCAGATTTGTATGTATGTACACATTATATACATGAATAACACACAAGTGCCAGAGCGGTCATTTAGTTTCTGGTTGTACAGTCCCTTCCGTGATCGCGCAATCAGTTGCTCTGCTCATGTCCCATTATATATCTATCTATATACATATAAATATCTCTCTCTACATATATATATATATATATATATACATATGTCTGTGTACATTGTAAAGAATCCGCTTTGCAATTTACGTGCAATGGTAAATTCACTCGTGCAGTTTGAAAAAAAGAAAAAAAAAAAAAAAAAAAAAAATCATGATAAAATGACAGGACAACCTCAACGTTCATTATCCACATGCGATCCAATTGCCCGAGGACAAAGTACAAATATATTAAACTACAACAAAAAAAAAAAAACAACAATTACACTCAACTCATTACAATAATATTAACAATTGAATTGTAAATTATTTTTACAACCTCCTCGTTATATTATTCGCAAATAATTAAATACAACTGTACAATAAAAAAAGAAAAATATCTACACATATTATCGAGAGTCATTATAAAATATTGACAATATATATATATATATATATTTATTTAATTTATACTTTATAAAAGTGAATGTTATATCAATTCAACACGCACTCATTGCGCCATTGACATGACACGTTTCACGTACACCCAACGTATGATATGAAAAAAAAATAAATAAATAAATAAATAAAAATAAAAATAAATGAAATAAAATCAATTAAATATCTTAATTAAGGCTATTAATCAAGTTGTCGAGGATGAGTGGTTTGATCGTACTTGTATTGAAGAATTGTAGCGAGTCGTTGGTAATTTCTTGCTGAACAACATTCTACATTTGTTCCTCTCTCTCTCTCTCTCTCTCTCTTTCATTCATTCCAAACTATACGCACAAATATATAGATAAATAGATAGATAAATAGATAATAATAATAATAATAATAATAGTGTATATTTCAACGGGTTATTTCCCATAGGGTTGACCTATCCATATATAAATGGAGAAACACGTTGTCATAATACTGACACGTTGATATTTTATTTGAAATAGTTACCGAGGCCTATAAAATGTTTATATTTATTGTCGTTGCATCAGGATAACATCGGTGAATATATATATATATACAAAGAAAATAAAATATAATGATATAAATAAATAAATAAAAGAGAGACGAGGAGAAGAGAAAATAATAATAAAAAATAAAAAAAATGAATATTGACAGTAGTTATTGGATTTCAATAAATATTTATTATAATCTACTTTTTTTACAATTATTTAGTAATATATACGTATATATGTATAAATATAAAATTATATATGAGATTTTGGCGCACAAAAAAAGTATATATACGAGTATATTTAGTGTAATACATATCGAGTTATTCACGATCAAATAACACAAAGAGAAAAGAAAAAAATTATTCCCTTAAATGCTAATAATTTTTATCTCTCCCTCCAAGTTTCTTTCTCTCGTCTTATATGTTTAAAAGCGTCACGTAAATTAATAGGCGCCACACACACATTCCATTCTTGCTTCATAAGTCTTCACCAATTATATACATATACACACACATTTATATATATATATATATATATAGTTTCCGTATTTCCTCTGTCTTATGGCGCGTCGGATCTCGCAGCGATTAATCACGCGGCGTGTAACGCGTACATGGCGCAGGTATTGTAATGTACAGTGTAAAAACAAGCCGCGAGAGGGTTAAAATGGAGATAAATAAAATGTATTCTACCTATATATATATAAATATACACATTCAAAAGACATAAACACAAATAAAAGTTGAAATGTAAAAGGGAGAAGATAAAAAAAAGGGTGAGATAGAATGAGAATGAGTGAGGAGGGAGAAAGGGAAGGAAAGGAGATTGGAGCTTTTACTGTATTGGAGTGTGTGCCTGGATGGTAATAAATAAAGCGTCTGATGCTCAGTGAAAATAAAGAAGAGCGGGCGAACGAGAGGAGTGGAATAGGGGGGTACATGGAAGTTTTACAGGGTGGGGGGTATTAGAGAAAAGGCGAAAGATCGAGAGATATTCGTTTTGCTTGTAGACTATTCTATGTACTCTGGCATGACATGCGCGTACCAACTTGAAACATTTGTGTATTTATGTGTGTGTGTATGTGTGTGTGTGTGTATAGAATACACGCATGAACGCATTTTACAATGTCTTGTAATCGTGTGTCGGTTTATAAAATTATATATAATTGGATGTGTAATATAGAAATTTATATATATACACACACACACACACACACACACACACACACTCGATTTATACAGTTGAATATTTCAATTGAGTTGTGGAAGTTTGGAATTATTTATATATTAATTGTATAAAAATTACTGGTAATTCATTGAGTGTTGTAACAATTTGATTCTTCCACACATCAAAATTAATTTACAAACAATAAAAAAAAAAAAAAAAAAATCTCATTCTCCTCTATTTTTATCGAAACCCCTTTCTCAAAGTATAAATGTCTTTGTCACGAATAAAATGTTGAAAAAAAAAAAAAAAGAATAAATAAATAAATAAAACACGAAAAAAAAAAAAAAAAAAAAAAAAAAAAAAAAAGATGAGAATGAAGAAGAGGAAATAAATGAATAAGATCACATTGGGATCTTTTTCGTATATATCCATTGTTGTTTGTCTCCGTTGAATATTTTAATTGGCTGTAAAATCCGTGGCTTGGGTGTTATTTATCGCCTAACAATGCATGGTAGACTGGCAATTAATTACGTTGTTTCGTTTAATACATATAAAGAAAGATAGCGATGACTCTCAATGTAAAACCATCTACGTATAAATACACACACACACACACACACAATACAACACACACATGAAAGATAAAGGCAAAACGTTTGTATAGTTAAGTAACAATGGTATACAATGTGCAATTAGCGTAGCCAAAGGAACAATGCGCAGTTTGATATATATAAACATTGACATACGTGAATTTTACACGAGAAAAAAATTTGAAAAAAAAAAAAAAAGAAAAAAATTTGTATCACTCATTTAAAATTATTTCGTATTATTCCTCATTTCACACTTGTCCACTTTTATTTTCCACTCTTCTGTTTATTAAAATATATATAAAAAAAACAATAATTAAAAATTTGTATTAATATTTACCTCATGTAAAAATATAAAAAGTACAATCCCCCCCCCCCCCTGCAATAGTAAAAATTAACAAATAAATATAAAATTTTTTAATTTTTTTTTTCATTCATATAAATTGGATATGAAACAAATTTATCATTATAAATCATAAATTCGACAATTATTTATATTATTTATATTACAAATCACATTGAGATATAAAAATGTGAAAAATCTTCAAATCTATATTTTTCCCAATCAATTGTTTTCCATATCTCCGAGTGCATCATAAATTGCCATGAGAGTGACCGCGAGATTTGAAATAATAAAAACAATAATACATTCATATTAATCTTTATTAATTTAATAATGAATATAATAATTATAATAATAATAATACTTTGTATATATATGAAAAAAAAAAAAAAATATATATATTTACATGATAAAATATAATGTGGACTTTTCTTTTCGTCCAATTGCGGACATGAGAGACATCGATTTCATCGATTTTACTGTATGCACATGTCGATTTATAGTATCGTACGCCATTAGAGATAATTGTTTAAAGCAAAACTCACATATATATACATATATATAAAGCCGTTTACATTGACATTCTATATACTCTAGATATAATTGTGTATAAGTTTATACATACGTATAGAAAGATTGTGTATATACCATGTAAAATTGTTTTTCTCAATGTATTTGATCGTGATGGCGCGTTTGCAATCTCTTTGCTTCCTTGCGTGCATTTATACACATACACAAACATATAAACACATTTATATATATATATATATATATATAAGTGCGTATAGGTAGCACAGAAAACAAGTTGTGATATGTACTATGGCCATGAGACAGGATACAGAAGAGCCACAAACCTCGCGCATCCAGCACTTAAATATAATTTTTTTCAAATGTCTACAAACACGTCGTGCTCGTATGAATATACATGCGACTATATTTGCTTTATTACGTGTGAATATATTTTTTTAATATACATGTTTTTTTTTTTTTCTTTTTTTTTGTTTTTAAACTTTACTATTTTAAACCGATAGTCGATTTTTTTTATGGTTATACACGTATATGTCTCTTGTAATAAATGTATATGTATGAAATCGAGTGAGTAGTTAATTGGAATGTTGCCCAGCCGATTAAACTATCAAATGAGAAGTCAATGTACGGTGTATTGGTGGTCAGTTAAAACCACAATTTCACTACTGCAATAACTTTAACTATTTGTGTATTGAATGTATTAGTGATTATATATCCAGTTATTATTATCATCCTCGTTTCTTCTATATCGTCAATTATAAAATTTAATTTACCCTCATTTATACAATATCAAATATAAAATAATTCCACTTGTTCCATATTATTATTCTTTTTTTTTTTAACTATCAATACTTTGATTATTTATTTTAAAATTTTTCTTTGAGTTTATATATTTGAAAATACTTAGTGTTTTTCTCATAAATTACGACTTCCTCTCCTGGCTCGTGATACTTTGAAGTGATCACTTCTCATTTCTGCTTTTGCTGCTGTTGCAATACACACACACACACATATATATATACAGTGGATGAATTGAGCCATGTGGTAATTTTAGCGTAACAATTTGCAGTCGTTGAATCAACTCAAAGTAGCCCACATTTCTATTACCTTTTTTTTCTTCTTCTTCTTCTTCTTTAAATAATAATTATAATAATAATATAAAATTTGAGATTGACGTGTTCATTGTGAATAAACAAAATTGATAAATTTTCGTGAAATATTTAAATAATATTACAGTGAAATATTGAAAACAAAAATAATTTATACATTTGAAAATTTATATGTTTCATTTCAAACAAAAGCCCACGAGTAAATGAGTGATATGTTATATCTGGTATGAATATTTTCACGGTTTGATGGCAGTAAAATAGTTATTATATCCAATCCAAATGTAAATTTTATAATAAACAATTTTTATTTCATCTGAATTTTACTTTTATTTTATTATAAAGAAAAAAAAAAAAAAGAAAAAATAGAAGATGCGAGAGAAGTGAATAATTATTGGATGAATTTTGAAAATAATTATCAACTTCAATATTAATATCTTTGAAATAGAAAAAAAGTAAAGAAAATAAAATAAAAATAAATAAATAATAAAGAGAAATAATAAGAAAAAGTAAAAAAATGAAATACACAAAAAAATATAAGATTGAATGAAGAAAGAGAGAAGTAGAGATAAATTGCAACAAACAAAGTCATTGTAACTGTTCTGTGTTCATCCAATGATATTCAACAATCATGAAATAACTGCATACAATTCAAACTCGCCACAAACTCCATTTCATAGTGACCACAATGCCCCTTCAAGGAGCACGTACGTTATCGAGTCCTTGAACGTATGCAATATACATTTATACATATAAATATAAACATATGCATTGCCAAAGATTATTTTATCCTATAACCACATAAAATCCGACTTATTAAGACGTAAATATATTTTTTTATTTTATATCAAATATAAAAAAAATTTCAACAATTTTTATATTTTACAAATCAACTAATTATAATTATAATTATAATAACAATTTTAATATATTAATTAATTTATTTATTTATTATTTTATATTTTATTGTTGAAATATGAGGAAGGAGCAGAGAGTAAAGTTTAATATTAAATACATATCGGTGAATTGAGTTGATAAGGTATGATAAGTAAATGTATCCCCCAACTAGAAGTGCCTTGCAGCTAAATTTTAACTATAAACTATCAAATATAATATTTCTACTAATTAATATCTCTGTGTTGACGTAAGTGTAAATCCACGTAGTCTAATATCAAAACTAAATGCCCAAGTTGTTAATCGATTTCGATGGATTTAACTTGAATCTTCTCAAACGACATTTTCTATTTCATTTGAAAATAAAAATAAAATTAATTTTTTCTTTTTTTCTACTGATGATAAATCAATATTAAAAATAGATAAAATGTATTGAAGAATTTAAATAAGGATTGTCGATTAATATCCCCCTTCAATGAATCTGCATACGAGAGTCTTCAATGGTTTTGATTGATTTTCAAATTTCACCCTCTTATCCAATGACAGATACAAATGAATTGGACCACACAGTCCAACTCATCTAATTTCTCTCTTTCTCTTTACTGATACATACGTATCATTCGCATACGTTATATACAAAACTCATATACACACATACAAACAGTAGAATTGTATAGTTGGTAATCCTTTAGAGAAGAGGGTATCTCTGTGTTACGCTTCGGTTAAGCTATATAAATAGACGTGGGATGTTTGCAATCAGTGTTTTCGTCATGTCAGTGGTTGCTTTTACTTTGTTTAATAAACTATAGTATCAATTATTAATTACACACCCCCGTGTCATCAGCCTCTTAAACACAACAATCAAAAAGAAGAAAAAAGAAGATGGAAATTGATAAATATAAAATAATAATTTCTCCATATTATTTTATTTCTAATTATAAAATTTTATCTTGTATAATTGTCATATTTATATTTAAATTATTCTACATTATTTCTTGTTTTCAACAATTGTTTAAATACAATTTTGTCGTTTACTAATTAATGCCAAGTCTGACATCAAAGACAGAGATATTTATTGGTTCTTGTTTGATACTAAAGAGACCGGGTAACGAGATGAGGCATAACTTGATATTGAGGGAGTGGCTCTAAGGAGTAATGGAGAATGGTATGGGCAAATGATACTAAAGTAGATGACTCTATATAAATATATATATATAAAAGATCTTTGGGCCATGGGTATTTCAAACCCACTTATTCTCTTTATCACTTTGCCTCACCTCCGGCAAATCTTAAGCGTCTCCTTTTCAACTCACACTCTCACTCATTTCTTCATCTTTATCATCATCATCATCATCATCATCATCTTCTTCTTCTTCTTCTTGCTTTTACCATTTACATTTTCTGTTCTATACCGCAGGTTTGATTTTACAACCGCTACAGTTGTCTGTTTTCACTAGACTGATGACAACTGTATATCCACTGAGACTCATCAACTAACTTTGTTCATGAGTTACTACTCAACATTCGTTCTATTTCTCTCTCTCTTCTATTCACTCTTTCTCCCTCTCTCTTTGTAGATTTAGTTCAGAATATGTATATCCTTCGCATTGCAATATATATATATATATATATTTACTTGTCTAGTGAATGTGTTTTCATGTTATATCAAACGTTTTCAAAGTTTCAAATTCTCAATTCAAATATTTATCATTTAACAAAAGAATCATTTTGTTTTATTTAATTCACTCCTCTTTTATTCCAATTGTTTATTGTCATTGTTATTTATTTATTGTTATTTTATATTTTATTGATTTTTTTTATAAAATGAATTTTGACGATTTCAATCGAATTAATAATTGAACGTTGGAAATTTTAATTCAATCAATTATTTCAATTATTTTATTTATTTATCAAATTTTTATTTCAAAATAAACAATTTTATGATTTATTTGTTTTTTCTATGTTTTGTTTAATTATTTGAAGAATAAAAACAAAAATAAATATCAAAAATAAAAATTAATTCAACAAGTTAAATTGAATTATTAATTGAAGTCCTTGAAAAAAATAAAAATTTTACCACACACCACGAAAATTATTAATCATTCATTTATAAAATATTAATTATTATCTTTATTATTTATTAAAATTTGTTTCTGGGAAAATTAACCAAAAAAAAAAAAAAAAATATCTCAATTTGATTATTAATAAATCATGAAATGTCGGAATTGAAATAATAAAATTTTTGATAAATTCATAAATTTTTTTTTTTTTTTAATTTGTCTCATTTAATAAAAACAAACAAAAAAATATATAATAATATGTAATAATAAATAAATTATATTATTTATTATATATTTTTAAAATATAAATTTTATCACGTAGATTTATTTGATATTGAATAGAAATTTATTTGAAAAATTTGGATATATAATTCTATTTATTATTGAAGTATAATAGAAAATCGTATGGATCAATTTATCGTACTCGTCACGCACCTTTTATCGTTTGCACGTTGTTTCGACCCTTTAAAAGCCCCTTTTCTCTTGCTTCACTTTATTCTCTTTGGTTGTGCCCGATGCGTGGCCTTCGAATATAAAGGCCAACACCTTACTCGCATTCCCTACGTACACAGAATACCAAATATAAATTTACTCACTCTATATATATATAAACAAAAAAAAAAAAATAAACACGAATTAATTCCGTCGAATCGGTTATTTTTATCAACAAAAAAAAAATATCACACATCAATCAATTAATTAATTAATCAATCAATTGATTAATTAATTTTTTTTTTTCATTCATCACAAAAAAACAAAAAAAATCAACAGCACTCGCCCTTATTTTTCAATGTCAATAGGCTCAATTTCCCTTTCAAGTTGTCAACTCTTTATACATTTATATATATCTCCGGTGTGTCTGTGTGTCCAGCAAATTGTCGAGAAAAAAAAAAAAAATTAGAAAAAAAAAAAAAAAAAAGAGAATGAGAGTTTGGCAAATTGAAAATAGGGGAAGGTTAAATTAACATTATTGTTGTAATAAAGATAGAGAAATATAAAGGGAGCGCTCACTGTATTTATTATATACACACTATAGATACATCAATATAGATATGTATATATTGAATGTGAAAACGAAGAGAGTCGAAGAGACGAATTCATAAGTAAACAATCTCTCATGATGATTGACTCGTTTGATGTCACTTGATTACCCAACGTAAACAATCGTTGATTCTCTATGAAAAGAACACGAGAGAAACGAGAAGAAGAAAAAAAAAAAAAAAAAAAAAACATTACCCCACAATAAAAGAAAAATGAATACACAAAAAAAAAAAAAAAAAATATGAAATAAAATAAAATTGTAAGCTAATTAAATACAAGAGCGAGTGAAAAAAAATTGGGGATGAAGTGGGGGATATATATATATATATTTTTTTTTTCCTGTTGAATTACAAAGTGAAAGGTAATAGACATCGATTTAAAAAAAAAAAAAAAGTAATAATAAATATATACTTAATAATATCTCTGTCTTCTTTCAATCCCTCCTCTGTCTACTTAGTCTTTATATTCGTTGACAATGGAGGTCGACGATGTCCAATCATAAAGAAATTCGCTGTGTTCGCACACTCAAACACACAAACAAACACACACACACACACACCGAGAAAAAAAAAGACAGAGTGAGAGAGGCAACGCGTAATCTGAATAAAATATACGATCGAATCGATAGATAAAGGACAATGCTCTTTTGAGCGGTATACACAACTTCTACATTGTGTGTGTGTGTGTGTGTAAGTGAGGTAAAAGCAAATGAGGGAGACGTAGAATAATAAAAAGAGAGAAAAAAAAAAATAATATATATATATATTTACTCACTATTACTATACCATATACTCAATATCGTTTCTCTTATACAATTCACCACGTCCTTCGGGCTTTTGCCGCGTGCATTTCCTCCTACTCTTTTTTTTTTATTCATTCTGCTTCTTCTCATTCACTCTCTCCCTCTACTGGCAGCCGCGAACAACGACAAAGATGCTCCTTCTATGCAAATTAAATGCCGTTTCCACGACCATTCGTCCGTTTCTATTGAGTGAAGCGAATGCGCGCGGGGCCTCACTTGTTCAGTAGTTTCTTTGTCATCAAATCTAGAAAGTAAATACACATTATATTTATAATATATTTGTATTAACAAAGAGACGTGATATAATTTTCATTGTAAATTCCAACATCTTATCACGATTGAAATATCAATATAAAATATCCAATTATTCATTGTACAAATTTGTTAGATATTGAAATAAAATTTTCTCTATTCAATTCAACATAGAAAAAAAAAAATTAAATAAATAAATAAATAAAATAATGAATAAATTCAATTTTATTTATTTCATTAAATTCAATTATCCGGAATAACAATAAATAAATAAATATATAATAGTGATAATAATGAAATAAAATAAAATTAGACCATTGACAGTACGAACGGTCACGCATTTGTCTATATATAAGTGTCCACATACAGTAAATATATATCGGTGAAGCGTAGGACAAGAACAAATATGGCATACCACAATATCATATAAGGGTGTCCTCATTAAACTCGTCATCAAAACATTTTCAATAATGCGTACATGTATTTTTCTTGTATACACACGCCTTAAGGCTTTCCCTCTCTCTTTTTCTTTCTCTTCCTCCTCTCTATCTCACTGTATTTTTTTTTTTTTTCTATTTTATTTATTTTTATATAATCCACACGCACGTATTTATATATAAATATCGTCGTTATAATTTTCGTCCCACGTAAAACAAGTTGAGACTTGGGTAGAGTTGATAATAATAAAGACAAAAAAAAAAAAAAATACAAAAAATAAAACAAAATAAAACAAAATAAAAAATTATATGTGTGTTCATGTTTAATATTTACATATGCAGATATGAAATTTTTGATGGATTAAATATTTCCCTTTGGTATATTAATATTAAATCATGTATTCAATCATATAAAAAATAATAAACTACCCCATCAACATTTATTTATTGAAGGAAATCGAGAAAATAATGATAACAAGTAGAAAAGTATTTAATTTTTAGTTGAATTTGATTCAACTCTCGTGTCCACTAGTAGTCAACTGGTCGGAAAGATAAGAAAGAGATTGACAGATTAATCTCTACTTGCATTTAATAATTCCTGTTATATATTTCTAGATATATATATGTATGTATGTCAATTATAACATTTAATATTTATCCTACATGACATTGCCAGTCTTATCATATCAATAAACTTTCTATAACAAAATGAAAATGAATAAATTTCGAACAGGTAAATAAAATCCCACTGTGCACTCTATCGTCTTATAATTCTTTATATAATAATTATAATTAATATAAATATATATGTTTTTTGTGTGCCACATTCTGATCTACAATTTTATACACCTATACGTATAGATACGATAAAATAAATAGCCATGAGATGATTTTGAAACGTAGAAACAAAAAAAAAAAAACAAAAAAAAATGATATGTCAGATTTAAATAAAAATTTTATTTTCTTTATTTATTTATTTATTTTTTTTTTTTTACTATCCATGTATTATATACAGATTGTCCATATACTTATACATATGTACAGTGTAATAGTAAACTTGTTTATATTATTTATTTATTTTTTTTTTTCATTGAAATATATTTTTTTCCACTTATTTTTCATTCTTTCTTTTTCATCTTTCTCACTGTGAACAAAAAGTCAAACGAATAGAAACAGTTGAGAGAAGCCGCTATATATACAAATACACACACACACACATATATATACACAGTATATACCCCCCGCTTGGGTACATATATTTTCTCCTGATCTGGAAAACAATACGCCTTGGTGAAGCTTTGGTGTGGTGGATTTATATTCACCGCGCTCACAGGCAATAAATAACGCGTGTGCGTTTTCTTTCTTCTCTTCTCTTTCGTTCTCTCTTCGTGCACGCACACACACACACACACACACACACACACACGTGCATTTATACACTGTTGACACTTCTCTAGCATCTTTCTAAAGAACCCGGTGTATATATATATATACGACGACTGTTTCTATTTCTCTCGTCCATATATACACTCACGCTTTATTGCACATTGGCTAAATAAGGATGACGGAAATGCCGTCCTATTTCTCTTCTCTTTCTCTTTTATTATATTTCATTTATTTATTTTTTTTTATTTTATTTCCACGCATTGTACAGATATAAATACTAGATAATTGTCTATATATAAAGTAATTCATATTCAATATTATTTATTTTATCTTTAATTCCCTCTTTCGTTTCGTATCTTTTTTTTTTTTTTTTTTTTTTTTTTTTTCAACTACTTGGATTATTCGAATTATTTATGTCCGGAAACAACCGCGATAAATCGGATCGTGTGTGTGTATGTGTGTGTGGGTATTTTGTGTGTAGGGTTTCGAGTATAGAATGGAGTTTTCCGACAACCGGCGATTTGTCTGGAAACACTTCTCAATGGCAACAAGCGGAAGGCACTCGCCATCATCCCCTTCACGTTCCCGTTCCGGCGTTGAAACTCCACAATATCGTCAATGGCCCTCGTCTTATCCACAACTGCGCCAAAAAAAAAAAAAAAAGTAAATAAATGAATAAATAAACAAAAAAACAGAAAAGAAAAGAAAAGAAAAAGTAAAGCAAATTCTCTCGGTCTCTCTTCTCGTCTTTCTTATATTGAAGTGAAGCCGTGCAAAATTTACTTACAAGTCTGTAACATAGCGACGCACACACACACACACAAGCTGGACCTTCCAGAATTTTGTTGAAGGTGGTACGGGATAACTGTATTACATTCCATTATACCCGGGAAACTGTATGTATCCGTAGATATATGTAGTTTGTTTTGTCGAATACACAGGGATCGGTTTTGAATAAAGACATAAAATCTGCATGGGACAATGTCTCATGGGGAGAATCGAAAATATAAAAAAAAAAAAAGGCCGTTAGTTTCTTCCCTTTTTTTCTTTTTTTACCTTTATATGCGTGTAATAATAATCCAAAGTATATCGTAGAATCGATGAATAAAAAAAGATGTGGTATTGAATTGAATGAGAAAAGCGAAAAAAAAAAAGAAGAAAAAAAAAAAAAAAATTTTTTTATGATCGAAATATTATACGATTTTTTTTGACGTATTGTAATTAATTACACGTCAATTATAAAATAGCCGTGTATATACTTTTTTTGTGCGCCAAATTCCGACAAATAATAACATATTTATATATTAAATGTTTAAATTAATATTACAGTAATAATAATTCTCTTTCATCTGACAAATTATATTTCAAACTATTCAACGAATTATTGACATATTGAAACAAAAATATTTATGATTGCTAATTAATTAATTGAACAATTACATTAATCTGTAACAATATTAATATAATTATTGAAATAAATATACAGAGACAGATAAATAGATGGATAGATAGAGATATATTTATATATATATCCATATGTTGAAAAGAATAAAGACAAAAAGGGTCGAGGATTAAAGAGATACGCAGTTGTTGTAAAGGCGTGATAGAGATATAATAACACTGACGGCAATTAATAATTAATAACCCAGATCCGAATTAAATGGCTTGAGGGGTCCGTGTCAACACAGACACACACCCACACACACACACACACACACGCATAACCCAGAGAGAAAGAAAGAAAAAGCAAGAGGAAAAAGAGTGCATGGGATGAGAGGGTGAAAGAGAGGACAAACGACTCGGGCGCTGATACGACGCAATGAATGTCACGGCGCTCGGTGTATCGGAAATGGCATTGAGCACATTGAGGGGTTGTCGAGGAACGCCATGACAAAGATGGAACGAGTCAAAGTGTGCAAAAGCCTGCAACATTCTCCCTTTCTCTTTTCCTACTCATCTCACTCACTCTTTCTATGATTATATATATATATGAATGTTTGGTTAGTGTTTGCA
>OY987191.1:812500-827500 GCA_963920625.1 Dinocampus coccinellae | reverse complement strand
ACAGAGTGTGAGAAGACTAAATGTAGAAAATATACTTTGTATTGCTTTTAACGAGGCAGATTATTACATTGAGAAAGGGAGTGTATGTATAATACAGTGTAGAGTCATCATTCGACCTCGTAAACACCAGTCGCAAAAAATTTGTGCTCATTTATACACACTATCATTCGCTATATATTTATATTTCTACATGCCGATTTTATGTCGTCCAATTGCCAATACAAACTCAACAACAACCCAAAAAAAAAAAAAAGATAAAAGTGTAAAATAGCAATAATTTTATATAATTTTTTTTTCTGTTTATTCTTTTGTTTCAATTTCAACGTGAAAATGAAAAAATTCACAAATTTAAATTTGCATTTGGTATAATTATAATTATAAACTGGAATAAAAATAGGAGAAATTGTAATGGAAATTACAATAAAGTAAAGAGAAAGAAAAAAAAAACATATGAATGTAATTAAAAATTATTTGAGAGGAAAAAAAAAAAACAATTTTTTTATAATATAAATAATATCAGTGAGGAATTAAAGTTTAAGGAGACGGGGGTTGGTGGTCAGGGGATGTGAATACACAAATACATATATATATATATATATAAATGACGGGCAAACGGCCAGAGAGAAGTGGAAAAAGAGAGAAAGAGAGAGAGAGTAAAGTTGAACACGGGCGCGCGTTCAAACTCACGGGCTGAAGCTAAACTATATCCAACCTCTTCTTTCCTCTTTCTCCTTCTCTCTTTGGTTGCTCTGGGCTGGGTATAAGTCGCGGGCTATTATCGGGGGCTATAGCGTTTGAGGGCCCTCTCCGCTTTCATCCGCTAATGGGCAGCAGCAGCAGCAGCAGCCTCTCTCTTGGCCGTCTGCTCCTTTACTGCGTCATTAATACAAGTTGCACATGTCGAGAACGCGCGCACCGTGCGCTACAATAATTTACATGAATGGAATTGAAAATTTTCTACTTCTCAGAGACCGAATAAGAGAAAAGCTATCGTTTAGATAGAGAAAAGAGTGGGTGGAATTGAAAAAGATATCCAGGAGAAAAAAAAAGACACACGACTCCCTGTAAAAGAGGAAGAAAAAAAAAAAAAAAAAAAAAAAAAAATATATAAATAAATAAATAAATATTTTCCAGGCATTTTATGTCAGTAATTATATGAAATATCGTGTATATAAATATTTTAAATTCATCTCACATACTCGTGTATATTGAAAAAAAAAAATATAAAAAAAAATATATAAATATAAATGTAGTGATATAAAATAGATAATACAAATTACTCAAAAGTTGCATTGACAAATTAGTAATAGAGGGATGAAAATATATATATATATATATATATATTTATTTATTTATGTGTGTATATGTGTGATGGTATATTTAGGGAGTAAAGTGAGTGGAGCATGAGAAAAGCCAAGTAGTAGACGAGAGATGACCAAACGAGATGGTCTTTGAGACACTGAGAGCAACCAATAAAGCCCGGACCAATTACTGGTCACCGTTCGCTATTCTCCCTCCATTCTCATTTCTCTATCATACCATTCGCTATTGATTTGCATTCAAATAGATGTTATACTCTAAGTAGACGGGATCCTAATGGATTATCAGTTGGAGTCATCGGTTGGTGGCTTCAAAGCATCTCACCATTACAGTTGCATCAACGAGGATATTTCTTCTCTTTTTTTCTCTTTTCATTTTTTTTTTACTCTCTTCATTTTTACCTACTATTTATTATATGTATCTTTCTTTTTCTTCTTTCTCTATCACGTTCTCTTTGCAACCTGTTCTTTTACATTTCTCTCGTAACGATCGTTGACTTTGTAATATGAAACTGCCTACCAATCTCTCTCTCTCTCTCTCTCTCTACTGTTTCATCCATTTCCTAATGAAACAATTTTCGATTGAATTCTTCGTCTTTTATCTTTGTTTTGTTTATGCTGGTATATTTTCATGAGAAATGTATTGATGTGAATTGGACAAAGTTTTTATATTTACTTGAGTGTATATAATTTTTTTTTTTCTTTAAACAAGAAAAATATATTGAAAGATTAATGATCTTTATATTGACTTTTATTTTCTTTTCATCCTCCCCCCCGCACAGTAATTTTTTTTTCTTTTTTTCTTTTTTTTCCCTTGTTCGTGTTCAATTGATTTATCGCCATTTTCTCAAATAAATCACGCACAATTTTACAATAAATAATCGCAATGTGAATAGAGAAAAAATGAAAAAAACGTGTCTGGATTTGTGATTGAGAGCGAAATCAAACAATAAAATAACAAACGATTGTATAAAGTTAAAGATAAAAAAAAATTGACAATAAATAAATTTTTAATTTTTAAAAAATTTTTTTGTTTTATTCTTTGATTTCTAAATGAAAGAAAGAGAAGGAGTGAGGAAAAGGATGATGTGTTTTTAAATGTATATACAGGACTAGACGCGCGTAATAAAATGGCATTAACGGTACAGTCCATCGAGCCGGTTTCCAAAGAGGGTAAAGAAGTTAAATAAAGTGTAGCTGCAACACAAATACAAACACTCACATACGCACACACTTATCCCCACACTTACACTTACACATTTACACTAATGTATATATATATATATATATATATATACATATTTATATATAAATAAATACAAAACTAATAAACATCTCGACGTTATTATACTCTTGGACACATATCTTCAATGAGTGTCGGCACATTTACAATCACCAAGCAATAATTATACATATATTTAATAAATAAATAAATAAATAAATAAAAAAAATTATATGTAAGATAGTTATGTATTTAGATATGTCTGTATACATACGTACGTGCGCACGCGTGTGTGTGTGTGTATGGACAAGTGAAAGTTGAATTTAACTTGAAGATTTCAAATTTGTTTAAATATTTTTATATGACTTATTGTCTTTTAATATAATATCATATAGATAATATAATTATATATATATATGATGAATGTATAATATAATTTATCTTGCATTATATAAAAACAATTTTTATTTATTTATTTATTTTTGTTTCTATTTATTTATTCATTTTTTTTTGTTTGTTTCGCACGACTGCAAATAAGGAAATTCCATTTGTAAATTAATATCAAGTCACCGTTAAATAAAATTCATAATAATATCATAAATTTATTTATTTATTTAGTTTTTTTTTTTTATGTGTGTGTGTGTGTGTGAGAGAAAGAGATGGAGTGACAGAATAAAATGCGAACAGTTACAATCCAATTCTAAATGCAATTTATTTATTTATATATATTATAAATGAATTTGTATAAATATTATCGTAAAATAGATGTCGCCACGGTCTGAAATGTCGACAAGTTGTATTAGTGACTTGTTTGTACTTTGATTTTATTTATATATAAATAATATTTAATAATCATTTTTCCGTCTTTTTCTTTTTTATTTATTTATTTATTATTATTAATATTTTTTTTTTTCTTTTTTTTTTTTTTTTTTTTTCATCATCGTCAATTTATTCTTATCATTCCAGTAATAAACTTGTTCAAGTTGAGATTCCATTTGGTCTAATTGAATTTATTTTATTTCAAATGTTAAATGTTTGATGCAGTTTAAGGAAATTGCGTCGATGTATTTTTCTTTTATTTATATATTTACCATTTTTTTTTTTTTTTTTTTTTTTTTCATTCATTTTTTTTTTATATTTCTTTGCATGTTGAAAATGCCGTTTGGATTAATTATTTATGTTTAGTGAAGAAAAGAAATAAAATATATATATATATATATACATATATATAAATGGTTATGTTTGAATGTTTTTATATACTCAAAGAAAATCTACCGACATGTAAAATTATTTTTAGGTATATGGAATTTTTTATTTTACTATTTGTTTATTCATTAGTATCAGTTAATGCAATGTCTCATTTTAACTACTGCATGATGTGAATTATTAATTGGATAATATGAAAATGTTGGTCATATAAAATTTAAAAAAAAAAAAAAAAAAAACAATTTAATTATAATTACTAAATATTTCAAAATACATGGACAAATTTTTTTTATTTTTATCATTTTTCCCTCTCTCTATCTTTAAAAATAATTACACTGAAATGATAAATTATCCAAATTTTTATTAATAAATATTTTTTATATGATTTGTCAAATAAAAATATATTTGATATTTATTACGAGGATTTTAATCTCAATCGAATTGTCAAATATATTGGCAGTGTAAAAAATTATTACGGAAAAGAATACGATGAAACAGGTTGACACACACACACACACACACACACACACACATACATACATACACGCGTTTAAAATCAGTCGGCGTCTTTTATCAGTCGTCGTCGGCTTTGAGTAACAATCGTAAAGGCAAAATATATTGAGTTGGCATCGCGCAGCTCTGGCTATGAATTGTGAGGGTGATCGTACTAGTACTAGGCACTAGTACTAGTACTAGTAGTAGTAGTAGCAGTAGTAGTAGTAGTACATATATATATTTATATACATTGGATGAATGAACGTGTGCAGAATTGTGGCACGAAGGGGACAGAACAATGCATTTTTCAAGTCTCTCTTGCCGCGACTGCGTGCACTTATTTGTTCATGAAACACCGAACGTTGCGCTGTCGATTGTGTTTTACATTTAACCCCCTTGTCTTTTTTCCTCCACTTACAAAAATAAAAATAAAAAAAAATCATTAAATTCCATTTAAAAAATTAAATAATCAAATAAAATCAAATGATTTATACTTGATTTAATTTATATAATAATCATTTATTTTTCAGTTCGTTAAACAATTGATATATTTAATTAATTAATTAATTAAATTTTTTTTTTTCTGTATTTTTGACAATTTATTTTTAATATCCAGTAAAAATCATATGATGGATGAATATCATGTATCTTTATACACATTAATATTATTATTATTTATTTATTTATTTATTTTGTGTGTATGTGTGTGTGTGTGTGTGTGTAAAGACAAAAGATGTGGTTTGTTGTATAGCGATATATAAAACGTTGAGCGAGTCGAGTTTTCGCATCACTTGGTTGAAGAAATGATGCGATAAATGAGAGAGTGTAAGAGAGAAAGATAGTGAGAATGTTAACGTGTTCAAATATATATTTACACATACACACACGAGTAGACTCTTATGATTCTCTCTTTTTCTCTCTTTCATTCTTGTTCTTTCTCATGTGTTGTACAGACTTCAGAACAGGTATTCCTCCCATTGAAATAAGCCCAACGTCGCGATATGAAATATATCCTCTTGTACAACTTGATAATCCGTAGTTACCATAAATCCAGAGTGATTATCCGACGTGGAGTCTATTTATAGGCTTGACATACACATATATACACACATATAAATAATAATATTCATATTATTTTTCTTGAGAATAAAAATTGACTGGAAATTATTAATTTTTAATGATTAACACAAAATCAAACGTGAATTAAGATGTAAAAATCCTTTTCTTTTTTTTTTCTTCTTCTTCCTCTTCTTCTCCATCGATAATTTAGAGTAGAAAAAAAAAAAAAAAAAAATGAATAAATAAATTTAAAAAAAGAAAAAAATTGTTATTAAATAAAATGTGAGGGTGAATGAGAAAGTATTGGGGAGTAAAAATAATAAATAAATAAAAAAAAAATTTAATAAATACATTACTTGGTTAGTGAGTTATGAATGAGAGAGGAACGAGTTAGTATTTTGCGTTGAAATAGAATGGGATAAAATGTATTTGTGTATTGTGTGAATGTGTGCGGTGGGTGCCCCGCCCACAGACACCGACAACAGAAAGTGCATAGCACCCGTGATGTATATAAAACTCTCATTGGGATTGCACCAACGTGAGGTTTAATATACCAGTACACTTGGCAAGTCATATATATATATATGTTTATATGTGAAACGGGATGGGACTAGCAACAGCGCATCGATTGTCGATGGGTAGATCGAGTCGACGTGGCTACCGGTTTGCCCGCGGCATTTTATATATATTTATATATCTCTGTGTATATGTGTGTAAGTTGTGTCTATTGCATTGCAACGTGTAATTCTGTGAGGATACGAGATAAAAGAGAAGAAATAAAAAATAATAAAGAAAAAAAAAAAACGAAAATAATTTGATTATCATATTATTTTTTTTTTTTTCAAATTTCTCTTTTGAATAATCAATAGAATACAATTTTATTTTAATAATAATTGTAATAATTTTAATTTCAATGATTGAAGTCTAGTTGATAATCTGATGTGGCTAATTCATCTCGAAAAAAAAAAAAAAAAACAATAAATAAAAGGTTTTTAATCAATTTTTTGAGATTGATTATCTCTTCAATAGTTGATTTTAGGCTAAAAAGTGAAGATACAAAAATTGTAGGTAATTTTTTTCTCTTTTATTTATGTCCAGTCGATTTTTATTCTTTGATCAATATTTCGTGTGATATTTTGAAAAAACCATTACTAATACGTGCAACTTAATATAATTAATAAAAACACATTCGTTACTAAGATTCAATATGAATTATTTCCTAAACGGTTAGACGTAGACGAAAATATCAAGATACAAAATTTATAGAAAATTATATTTTCTCAATATTATGTCATATACAATTTTATCGTAGAATCATTATTTAGCGTGATATTGAGATAAACACCGTGATCAGTATCTATAACGCATTATTATTACTCCAACGAATGGATCTAGATCAAAAAGAAAAAAATACTACGAATTCTTTCCTCCACTTTCTTCCTTTTGCCTCACACATAAAATATAAATTCTAAATGTATTTTATACAATATTATATATCTGCCTGTTCTAATTTCTATTTTTTCAAAAAATTAAGTGAATAAAATTGTGTCAAAGACAAATCGATATTTCAATATGAATTCGGTGAACTTTGTGCACTTGATCAAACGAGACAATGGAGCAATCAATAGGCTAATGAGGGACAGAACACCCACACACACACACACACACACACACACACACACACACACATAAATATATGTGAGCTTTATTAAATTATCGATGCCTTCACACCCGCAAAGACACTCATTTCGCGTTACTCAACGGTCAATATTGCCCGCGGCACTTTCAGACCATCGTCGTCAATGTACAAAACCATCACCCAGACACTGTCCATCTATCCTTTACCTTTTCCCATATACATAATCACTTGGTACAATGTCCGAGGTCTATGGAAACTAGTTATATACATATATTCAATCTCTATATATACAGATACAGTGAAAATTCACATCCAATAGTTTCTGTACGTGAGAATTCTTGTATAAACTCTAGCAACAAGTTTGATCTTGTCTCTCTAACGTTTGCAATTGGATCCGAATAGTACACACACACACACATGCGCTCTCTTGTATTTATTCTTATCTCATCCAACTTTCTCAACAATTGCCAATGCATAAAATACGAATGTCCAGATTGCATTGTGCAGAATTGAAAAATAATTAAAGAAACAAAACAGGAGAAAGAGGAAAAAGAAAAGAAAAAAAATAAATAAATTAAAAACGTTGGGAAAATGTATGAATGGAAGAGGAGATGATCAACATGTGAATGATCGAATCGCTCAGTCACGATTGTCTGTATAATGTGTGTGTGTGTGTGTGTGTGTGTGTGTTCTACCTGATAGAGTAGCGTTTCAATAATACGAATGACTGAGAGATATTGATTGAGTGAAATAAAGGATAAAGTGAGATGAAACATTGACGCGCGTGGTCACTCAAGTTACCACTCTAGTGTCTATATATATAAATAAGTTTAGTCGTTTGCCTTTCATTCTTATTCTTACAGTTCAATGAAATCTATTTTTATCATAAATAAAATAAATATAAATAAATATAAATAAATATATAAATAATAAAATATATTATTATCTTGAGATGTAATTAATTCTATTTGAAATAAATTGTAATATTCTCTGTCTTTACAATCTCCACAATTTTCGTATATTAATTCTCAATACAAACACACACACACACACACACACACACACACACACACACACACACACACGTATATATATATAAAATACATATATAAAAGTGGTGTCCAATGATATTATACTCTTGTCTTCTCTCTGGTTCTTCCAACAAACACACACGAGTGTATATATGTAACAACTATTTCTTCTCTCATTTTTGTCTTCTCTCTTTTTTTTTTTTTTTTTTTCTTGTTCTTTCCTCTCAATATCAAAACAAGCCAACAACTACGTACATCCAACACGTAAATATAATAATAAATAAATACACACACACACACACACACACACACACACAGACACACGTGTGTGTGTGTGTGTGTGTGAGTATACGAGAGTCTCCTCTGTTTTCACCTGAGCCTTTCGATTTGTTTTTCTCTCTGTTGTTTTGTGATTTTCTCCCTCGCGCCACAAACACACACACACACACACACGTTAATCTATTCGTATCCCTATCCTTTTCTCTTGCTCTCGCGCTTCATCACATACATACACTTGTGTTTACTGGACACTGATACACAAGAGCTGTCCATCGTTTTCTTCTCTCTCCCCTCCCCCTCCCCCTCCCCCTTTTCCCTCTCCTCTCACCCTCTCTCTTTGCCCCACTTCATTCTCCCGCGTATTCAGACTTGTCTTTTCTCTCATGTTCATCTCATTCCCTCCTTGTTCTACACTTATACCGTGTCCTGTTTATCTCTCTCCGCGCGTTCATACAAGACCCCGGGGCCTTACACACACGTAATCCCCCCCCCCCCCCCCCCCCTCTCACCCCTCACTTTATCCATTCCCTCTTGTAGCCACCACTTCTTTCTATCGGCCCCTACCCCTACCCCACTATATCACCATCTTGGTTTGCACACTCCACCTCTTGTTTTATTTTTCTTCTCTCACTCTCTCTATCTCGCGTTCACTTATCTCGTGCCTTCTTCTTACACACGGCCCACTATCTCTCCTTCTACTTCTCTTTTACCTGCTTCAGGGGACTCGCACCGGTCCACAGCCACGCATTTATATACACATATATATTTATTCACTCATGTGGATGTGTGTATGTGTGTGTGTGTGTGTCTCTCTCTCTTGCCGGTTGTATGTTCAGTGTAAGATTCGAACCAGTAGAGAACGCACACACACGGGGGATTCTATTGTTGTTATATCATATCATCAATTGGAACATTTATTGAAATAAAAGAGAAACGAGAACAAAATAATAAAAGAAAAAAAAAAAAAAAAATAGGATAATGTGATAATTAATTTATACATGAATTTTTTTTTTTTTTTTTTCTTTTTTTTTTTTATGTCTATTTTGGATTTATTTAATGTGTTGTTGATTAATTATAAATATATAATTAAAAAGTGCGTGTGATTTTGGTGAATAAGAAGATATGAAATAAGAATTAATGTGACGATTTTGATGAATTTGAATACGATGTCAGAGACATTTTCTGTGTGTTTTGTTGTGTTAAATCGATAATTTGTATATTGAACACAACAACAATATATAGAGATGATGACAATAATGATGACGACGATGACGAAGATGTTGATGTTGTTGATGATGATGAGGATGAGAAAAGGGTTTGTGTGAAAAAGGTTATTTTGTATACGGGTGTAGTGTGTGTGTGTGTGTGTGTGTGTGTGTCCCTTGAAGGAAGAAATTGATGGGAAACGAGGCCAAGAGGGTCGACACCTAATTAAATCGATTAGACTTTGGGGTTAATTGTTCTGGAACGTCGAAGCTCCAATCCAACATACACACTACTCTCCTTACATTATATAATATCATCCCTTTCTCTGTTATAACCCATCGAAGGACAATTACTCTTTGAAGAAATATAACGAGATAGAAGTGGAGAGGGTACACGATGTGTGATCTGGAGTTGGGTACAATGAACGCAATGTGGCAACTGCTCATATCAACTAATCGAATTAAATCATCACTTGGATGATTGAGTCAAGGACTTTTTGTCTGATATTTTTATACGTTTATCCACAGTCAAAGTGAAAATTATTTCCTACAAATATTTGAACATTTCACTGTCATTTTTAAACTTACATTGACTTATTCTTTTTATTTTTTTTATTTTTTATCCATTGGATACCACAAATTTTCAAGGTGAATGATCATTATAATTTAACCATCGCCACATTTTTGTTTACATTTTTTTTTACCTCCCAATCTCTCTCCCTCTCTATCTCACTTGGGTTTTGTTTTTTTATTTTTTTACACTCATTTGATACAACAACGACACACGTACACAACAATTGTCGTCATCATTCTCTCGACACCTCCTCCTGTTAAATTGTTCTTAGTGTCCCACCATCCATTTGCCACCGCCTTCATTCTCTCCTTCCTCACTGACGTGTTAAGACGCGTTTATTTCCAATCTCTCCCTTCTCCTCCTTCTTCTCTTACTCACCCCTCCAAACATACAGTTTATTTCACTTATTATATCTCACTGTCACCATACGAGTGTGTTTTTATTCGTGTTTATACTCATCTCGACCATTGCCTCTTCCTCTATTTTTTTTTTTTTTTTTTTTTTTTCTTCTTCCCTCATGACACGAAAGTTTCAATGAAATGCGTTTATATATATATATAGATAAAATATACTAGTGTATCTCTGTGTTTGTTTTGTCGTATATAACAATTTTTTGTTGTTGTGATATATAAACGCGATATGTTCAAGTGAATTATTTTATATTTTATATTATTGTGAATTTATTTTGCTCAATTATTATTAATCATTTTGTTTTATTTTAAATAACAAAAGATTTGGTTTTTTTTTTTTTTTTTATTTATCGTGAGTGATTTATAATTAATATTGTAATGTTAATGTGTGAAGTGAACAATTAGTGTTGAATGAAAAGGAAAAAGAAAAATTTGACATTTTGTGTATGAATTTTGTTTTTTTTTTGTTTTTTTGTTTGATATAATTTATTGAGTGGAATAAGTGAATATCAGTGACTATTTATTTATACATGTACATGTATATAAACGGTTTACTATACATGGGTGGACTCTGTGCAGGATTTTCGGTGAGTTTTTATTATTATTGTTTTATATTTATTTATTCATTTATTATATAAATACAAAATAATGAATATCAGTTGAGTGATATTTCTCTCGGTCAAACTTTTTTATTTTTCCCTCTTTTCTTTATTTATATTTTTTTATTCCTATCTATTAATATTTATACTCAATTATTGTTACATATTATCTCTTTTTCACGTAATATATATAAATATGTATATATATGTGTGTATATACAAATTAAAGTAGGACCCGTTGTATTTTAAATAAAATTACTGTTTAATATTTTACGGTTATAAAAATAAAACACACACACACACACACACAGCGGGTGTGGTATAAACATAAATTTTAATATTTATTTTTTAATGACTCGCGAGGTAACAATACAAAAATTAATGAATATTTTATATTGTCTCGCGGTTAGCAACAAATAATTATGAAAAATTTAATGTTCAAAATTTATTTCAACGTTGTAGGTTTTTTTTTTTTTGTCTTTATCTTGTCATTTCTTCTAATATTTTTTTATTTATTTATTTATTATTATTATTTTTTTTTTCTTTTTTTTTTTTTTTTTTTTTTCATCTGCTCTTGTTGCATATTGCGCAACAAACGGAAACGAGAGTTGTTGTGATGTTGGGTTTGTAACATTAAATTTATTTTACGCGCTGTATCACAAAGGTAAGGAAAAAAAAAAAAAAAAAAAAAAAAAAAAACAAACATCCACCGGTGTATTTTAATTTTATATATGAATATTTCACTGGTTTATTTTACTTCCCTATTTTTTTTATATTTTTTTTGTTTTTTTGTTTTCTACTCTTGTCGTGTCATCCGGACGATGCAAAAATCCTCCAAAATATTCTTTGAAGAATCAACGTTACACATTTTTTCTTTTGAAATATAAAGAAAAACAAACAGAAATGAGAGAAAAAGTAGAAAAAAGAAAGAAAAAAAAAATTATAATCTCCTCAACAATGTCTAGTATTTCACGTGCATCCAATTAAAATTTTGTCGTATAAATATTATTTTATTTATTTATTTATTTATTTATTCATTATTATCAAGTGGAAAAATATCCGATGTTTATAATATTCTATTCCTCCACTATTTTTTTATTTTTTATTATCAATCTAAATACAATTATAAACTTGTATACGATAATTTTATTTTATTTTTTTATTGTGAAACAGGTGGTTTACTTAAAGGCAAGACAACGTATTTTATCTTTTTATTTGTGTCACATAGTTTCTTTCTTCTCTTAAACTCATACAGTAACACATATATATATGTGTATACAATAATTCTTTGGTCTAAGAGTTCGTGTATTCCTGTGACTTGGCATGGAAAATGCGTGGCAAGACCTAATGGGTTTCTTTGTCATGAGAATTCTTTCATTCATTTATATTTTATTCTTCTTCATCTTCTTCATCTTCTTTACTTTTATTTAATTTTTTTTTTGTTTTGTTTTGTTTTTTTTTTTTTTTTTCCTTTTTACTCTCTTGTTCTCTTATCTTTTCTTCTTCTCCACTTCTTCGCTTTGCTTTTACTCCACACACACTCACACATTTTTTATTTGTCTTTTTTTTTTTTTTTTTTTTTTCAACTCTCCATATACGCACGATAGATAATACGAAGAATAATGGACCATACGTGTATTATATATATATTATTTTTGTACGAGTTAGAATTTGTGTAGGCACTTTGCACGCGAGTTGACTCGCTCGCGGTCCCTTTTCAACTTTTCACTGCGACACTTTTGCTATTCACACACATACACACATGAATATATATATATATATATAACACACAAAAGAAAAAAAAATATAAGAATAAAATACTCTGAAGTGTTCCCTGCTTTTTTTTTTATTTCAATTTCTAATACATAAAAAAAAATTTTTTTTTTTTTCGTCTATTCTCATTGTCATAATTTATTTTTTTCATTTTCTTTCAGTTTTGTTCTTTCTCAGTTGAAATATATATATATATATTTATATTTATATACATATTCAATATGATGATAAATGAACGAGAGATTTAATAAATTCATCCAAACAAAAACAAAACAAAAAAAAAATGAATATTAAAATCTTCAAACACTTGTATAATATTTTAACAATTCTCCACACATAACACTCTTTAAACTATAATTTAGGTTAATGATAACCCAAGAGAGCACAGTAGCTACGGGGAGTATGTGGAGAGAGGGAGAAAAAAAAAAAGAAAAAAAAAAAATTTTTTTTTTGTTGAGAAAAAAAAATGAAATAAAAATAAAAAAAAAAATGAAATAAAATAAAATATGAAAGAATGCATCGACCTCCCGGTTTTAAAGTCAATGGCGGTATCGATAGTGATCATATATACGTGTTTATATATATATATATATATATATATATATGTGTGTGTGTGTGTGTGTGTGTGTGTAGTTGGGTGGAATTCCGTCGGTTGAATTGCCACAAGATATATATATTGATGTGTAGAGCAAAGAGAAGTCCTCATGTGTTTAAAGTAACAAGAATACCAACAATATATATATATATATATATATATACATATTTAAAGAGAGAAAATAATATATAAATGAAGGAGAAAAGAAGGCGAAGAAATTCCGGTTGTTGCGAGTTGGAAGACACGAAGTGCGACGATAGTAAGTAAGAGAAAATGAATAAACGTGAAAAAGAGAGAGATGAAAGATGAAGAAAAAAAAATAGTGGGGAGAAAAGAGTGAGTAAGAGAGAGAGAGAGAGAGAGAAGGGGTGATTGGAGAGGGCCTAATTAGTCAGGGATATATCTGGAATCTCATGGAGGCGAGTTTTGTAGGCCTCTCCTCTTCAGTTTTATGTATATACGCAGGCGGATTTCTCGATGGCGGGGATTAGCATACAAATCGATTTAAACTCGAGATAAATAGCCACTCAAAGGCTTCTCACGTGGACGCCGACGTTGGGAGCATTATCTTGTCCACTGGTGGAGAGCGTCGTCTTGAGATTAACGCTTTAATGCTTTATATATTTTATAACCGAACGACGTTAGAGAATTGAATGCGTGTGTCTGTATATACGTGTATGTATATATATATGTAAAGTCGTATAACGCATAGCGACGGTCCAGCAATCGTGAATATGAAGTAGATAGAAAGAGAAACAGTATGAAAAAAAGGATAGAGAGACATAGAGTAGTTTGATCAATTGATGAGAATGACAATAAAAAAAAAATGTTTTTTTTTTTTTTTTAGAATTGAGAGAAAGTTTTTAGAGATTTTTGTGTTGGATTTTCATTATTATTTATTTATTTTTTTTTTTTTTTTGTGTGTGTGTTTCAAATTATTCTTGGGTTTATCTGTTGATGCATTTTAATTAGATGCGTGTGTGTGAGAGACTTGAGAAATAGTGGAATTGTATTTGATGTTATTTAAATTTTTTTTTTCACTCGACTTTTATTGATCATTCGATTTCCATGGGATTACTGTCACATTGGAAAATATAAAAAAATTTATATATATATATATATTTTTTTTAATATAATGAGTTACAATCGTTTGAGTGTGATTACGTTTGTGGACAATTTGACGATTACAAATGTCAATATTAATATCACATCCTTGTCCTCGACTATTTGTCGTAAATATAAATGTAAATATATGAAATTGTGCGTGAGAATCTGGCAAATATAAAACATATATATATGAATAGTGTACAATAATATTATTCCAAGTTACAAGCGATGACACGTATCACTTTACCGATAACGGGCCCGAAAGATTTTCTGAGCCATAAACAAAAAAAAAAACAAAAAAAAAAACAGTGGATTGTACACACACACACACACAGACACACCACCGCTCAAATCACAAAAGAATCCGATTCTCCCTTCTAGAAAAAAAAAAATAATAATAATAAATAAATAAGAAGAAAAGAGGAACACAATCGACGAGAAATGAAAAAAAAAAAGGAGGAAGAATCGAAAATAAAATATTTAATCC
>OY987191.1:750000-807500 GCA_963920625.1 Dinocampus coccinellae | reverse complement strand
GAGTAGATGAAAAAGAAAGTGAATATATTTATTTATCCATTTTTTGTTTGTTTATTTGTTTATTCAAACCTGTTTCCCTGTTCTTTTTTTTTTTTTTTTTTTTTTTTTTTTTTTTTTTTTTTTGTTTGTCGTACAGGTGTCGGGTAATTTTTTAACTAATACAAATTATCACAGACTCATGAATATTTATATACTAGAATTTTCTCGTATTTTTCAATATACAAATAAAATAAAATAAATATAAAACTCAACACGAACCTGTTAACAAATCAAATTAAAAAAAATTCATTTTATTATTTTATATTAATTTATTATTAATATCCACATTCAGTATAAATATCTACGTTGTGTTGTATTAATAATACACATATACATACGTATGAAAAAAAATAAACTTTTTCATAATAAAAATTAGCTCCCCTTGGAGATGAGTGAAAAGTACCGTGACTACTGATGGCATCATTGTAAATTAATTACCTGGAAATGAGAAATCTCCGGTTGACTCTTTATTTTTTATATTTTTTTTTTTTGTTTTGTTTTTTTTTTTTTTTTTTCCCGTTCTTTTATTTTCACTTCATCGATAAGAAGAAGAGTGTGGGAGAACGGCGAGTTGTATGAGTTCAATGAAAGGTAAAAATTGTCCTTTGATCCATCCACTATGACTCTCCCCACATAAACAAACTCTCTCTCTCTCTCTCCCCCCCTCTCACACACACACACGCGTATATAATTTTTTTTTTTTTTTTATTCTCTCTGTCTCTTGGACACTGGTCATTTTTACCATTTATTTTTATTCCAAGCCATTTCTCTTTACCAAGGGGAATTTTATACACTCGAGTATATTTTTATGTCTATATCGACAATATTTTTATTCATTATTTATTTATTTATTTATTTATTTATTTATTATTATTTTTTTATCTTTCTTTTCTGCTACTGAACTCACTCAATGACTTTTTTGATTTTTTTTTTTTTATCAAACTGAATAATAAAAAGAATAAAAATATATAAAAATTGTTAAATAAACGTTGAAAAAATATATATATATATATATATATTATCTTTTAAAAAATCTCACAAAGTCAATTGCGCAATTTCACGGTTGTTCACTAATTGCATTAGAAAACTATTGTCAGGTGATGGAGTATAGTGAAAAGAGAATTATTGCTTCATACAAAAAAATAAAGATATATATATATGTAGATGTCCTTAAAGTATTTATATAAATACGTGGTAAAATTTTCACCTGATCAAACAAAAGTCTGGCAGTTTAGTCATCGTCATTGTGTTTGCATTATTATGTTAATCATAAAAGAAAGAAAAAAGATGAAATGAGAGAAAAAAAAAAAAAAAAAAAAAAGTCAGCGACAATACGTCAACCTTAATTTAGGAAGCGACTTGAAAGGAACATGTAGCTGAACAAATATTAACTAAGCAAATCATTAGTTTCCCCTTGACTGTATGTACATTTATGTATATATATGTATATGTATATGTATGTATGTATATGTATGTCATGTGTGGGAGAGATGATATCGTGTATATATAAATACACGATGCAAATTATTTTTTTGTTTTACTTATTTCAAATTCACACATCTCAATAAAACAATACAAGAAAAAAAAAAAAAAAAAAAAAAAAAAAAAAAAAAAAGTTTAATATCAATTTTATAAATATTATAAATAATAATTTATTATTATTATTAATTTTTTTTTTTTTTTAAATTATTTCTCACTGTGTCAAGTGTTTGGTGCATTAGATTTTTATTATCCCTTTTTTTTTTGTTTTATTCTCAATAAACAAACTAGTTCCCACGTGTTGGACAATAAAATATGTATATACTTGAAGTTTTTTCTCTTTATTGACGGCCATCTCACTTGCACTTGTTCACTCATTCACTCTTACTCTTTTACGTTCATCGTGTAACGCAATTACGATTGTTGTTTGAATGAACAATCAAGCACCCTCGAGGCACGCCCCAATCATTCAATTTATGTTCAATCGACTTTTTGCTTTAACCTCCTCCTCCTCCTCCTTCTTTTTCTCCTTCTTCTTCTTTTTCTCATCCACCACCGCCGCGCGCCACCTCTTTCTACTTCACGATTCATCATAAATTTTTCGCCTTTCTCTCGTCTCTCCCTCTTCCTATAATTCACACACTCTTTCTCTCATTATTCTTCCAATTCTTTACTTCTTTCTTTCTTTCTTTCTTTCTTTTACACACACATATATATATATATATATATGTTTCTCCCTCTGTACACACACGCTCGACGAAATAACCCCGGAAACTAATCGTCGCTCACAGCAGAGCGCAAAAGTATTGTGAAGCCCCGTTGCAAGCACTAACAACGTTCACTTTGGATAACTTGTTCTTATTTCCTGCTGTTGACAGGGTAAGTATTACACGAAAAAAAAAAAAAAAAAAAAAAAAAAAAAAAAATAGGGGATGAGAGAAAAGAAAAAAAAAAAGAAATAATAATAAAAGAAAACTAATAACATCCGTGTAGTTGATAGAAAAGAAAAGAAAAAAAAAATGATATTTCACATATTAATAATTTTTTTTTCTTTATTGTTATAATTATTTATCGATTGGTTATTTAGATAGAGATAAAATTACATTTTTTGTTTCTCTTTTTTTTTTTTTTTCTCTATATTAAATTAATTATCAGAAGAAAATAAAATATTGAATAATAATAATTTTTTTTTTTTTTTTTTTTTTTTTTTTTTTTTATATCAATTAATTTTGTATTTATTTCATTTTGCACACATACAAAATTTATCGCGATATATTAATCATTGTGCTCTACATAACAATGTGTCAAAAGGGAATAAGACAGTGGGAGGGGAATATAAAAATTAATAATACAAAAAAAACCGAGAGAGAAAGAAAGAGAGAAAAATATGAGAAGTAGTAGCGAGACGAGATACAAAATTCAAGACAGGAGGAAAAATAAAATAAAATAAAATAAAAATGGAGATATTGGTAGCAAATAACAAAGTGCCCAGGGCGAGTATGTGCGCCCGCGTGCGCTCATTCGCTACTACTCTCGTATATATATATATATATCGGAACCGAAGAAACGGGTGAATGGCCTGTCGCGTCCTTGCGAACCACCTGACCATGCCGACCGTGGCGCGCCACCACTCGGACTTTCCACTAGCCACGGACGGTGAACTGTGCGCACACAGACTTGTCAGACTGGTCCATACTGTAGTGGTATAAATAATAATAATTATTATAATAATAATATGTGAATTAAGATGGTGTACGAGTGTGTATGTTTCTGTTTCTGTTTTTTTTTTTTTTTCTATTTACCGCGTGACTTGGCCAATCGGCTCACCCACCCAAAAACTCCCCTACCTCATTGGATCCTCTTATTTATATATAAATAAATAATTTAATGTAATTTAATAATAATAATTATATAAATATATATGAATTAATGTGAATTTGTTTATTTCAATTGCAGGAGGAGAAATTTTTACATTTGCATTTAAATGTCTAATGACAAATGTGGAACTGATAAAAATGCAAAAGTGGATGATATTAATTCAATCACAATACATATATATATAAAATATTGGCAACAATAGAAAATATCAACAACAAAAAAAAAAAAGAAAAATTATCTTGATCAGGATAATTTTATAATTCGGAAGATAAAGGAAAGAGAAAATTTTATTGGTGAGTATTTGAATATATATATTTTTTTCTTTCTTTATTATTATTTATATAATTATTCATTAGTAATAAACAATCGGATTTTGGATTGTTGTGTATTTTTATATTTATATTAAATTCGTTCGATATCAGTGATTGATAATTATATAAAAAAATCGATGTAATTTATGCACAATGAAAGAGGATAAAAGTCGAATTGAATGTGTCGTTGGAATAATCACCTGTTGGCTTATAATAAATAAATAAATAAATAAATAAATAAAAATAGATTGAGTGAGAGAATAATGGTGGAACGTGTGGTCTCACGCGTACGATCTTACCTGATGAAAATACACTCGGTTGGACTGCGACAAGACATTCCAGTTGCTCGTTACACTGCGCGCTCTTTTGCACCAGTCGAGACTTGGTTGGGTGATATGTATACGTTGATCGTGTATATACCATAGGAAGTGAATTGTTGATGGTGTTGAGCTCGTGTTGGCGTTCACTAACACCGCTTGCCATATAATGCAACCATTGATAGCCGTCGTCGTCGTCGTCGTCGTCGTCGTCGTTGTCGTTGTTGTCCTCTCTTTTACGCACGCGATCTGTTGCAGTCGTGGCAACTCGTGTCCGGTGACAGCGTCCAGTGTCCAGTCTCTCT
Source organism: Dinocampus coccinellae (assembly GCA_963920625.1). NCBI lineage: Eukaryota > Metazoa > Arthropoda > Insecta > Hymenoptera > Braconidae > Dinocampus > Dinocampus coccinellae. The sequence goes on along the minus strand of OY987191.1, from coordinate 803,171 downwards.
TATTCTTTTTTTTTTATGTTTTTGTTTTTTAATGTCTCTCCCCACCTTGAATGAGTGTCGCGCAAGATTTATTTTCCCATGCAATATAACTCGGTGTTTCTCTCTGTGTGTGTGTGTGTGTACGTACGTAAATTGTACACTCCACGCAAAATTGTCGTTTGAAAAAAAAAAATTAACATAACACAACGAGATTTTTAATATAAATTGCTTGATACACCTTTTTTTTTTTTTTGTTTTTTGTGGGATATTGTGTCTCTTTTATATATATATATATATATCAATCTATTATCATTATTTATACATGACAAAAGAGGAAGAGAGAAGAAAAAAAAAAAAAGAAAAAATATCTGAAACATCAAATGGGGGAGATAAAGTATAAATATAAATTTATTATTATTATTACTATTATTATAAATATTAATCAATAAATATCGAAATATAAATATATTTAAGCGATAAATATTAAATATTATTGTAATAATAGTGAATAGTTTGCGTGTAAAATTGTTATTGTGTGCGCGTGAACTCGCCATTAATCGTCACGAGCGTGTAAATTTATATATATAAAAAAAAAAAGAAAAAAAGTTGACTTTCCAACTGTAATATATATAGATGTAAAGAGATTTGTGTGTGTGTGTGTGTGTGTGTGGTACAAAGGGGGTCGTGGCTTTGTAACGAGAATCCTTTATCAAAAGAGAGAGAGAGAGAGAGAAAATAAATATATAGACGACGATGTCGCACTGGGTAATAATATAAACGCGAGATTCTCTCAAGCTGTCACATCCTCTGCTTGCGCGAGCATATAAACTTAGCCAGATAGTGTTTGTGTGTGTGTGTGTGTGTATACATTTCAATGTGTGTGGAATTAAAATAAAAAAAAAAAGAAATTGTAGTGTAGGGATTTTAAATATAAACGTGTGTGTGTTTGTGTTTGTGTTTGTTTGTAAGAGATAGAGGGAAAGGGAAAATAGAAATGAAAATGTTCATACGCTTTTGTCGGTGAACACGCCATTATATGATATCCGGCTAAAGAGATACATAGACACAGAGACAGAGAGTGAGAAAGTTAGAGAAAAAAAAAAAAAAATGAAGGGAGGAGAAAGAAGAGAAAGAGGTGTTGGGATGTGAAAGAATGAAATATAGAAAATATAGAAAATACAGAAGCGCATTCGTTAAAACTCCACACGACAGTGAAGTCTCGTATTCTCGGCTTGAGATTGAGTTGGAGAGAAAAAAGAAATGTCTAATGATAATAAAACTGACGTTATATATATATATATATATAGATGTCAAATGATATATAGTGAATGTATATAAAAGTACAAATGTTGGCTTAGGCCATCAACGCCCACCAATTTGTATATTTCATTTTATTTTTCACTCTTTTATATTTTATATATATATATATATTTTTTTTATTATTATTTTATTTTTTTTTTGTTTTTGTTTTATTTATTTATTTTTTTTATTTCTTTTCTTCTCTTCTATTCACTTCACTTCACTCTCATCTAATTCAAATAAAAATTCTCTCCTCACCTCATTTTACATCACTCATTTTTTATCCACACGATATTTATTCAATTTACACTTATTATTAATTTATTATTATTATTTATTTATCATCATGTAAAATTGTGAGTACACGTAAAAATTGACAATTAAATAATATATATATAATAAATAATAATGAATTAAATAATAAAATTCATCAAGGTAAAGAAAATGATTGATGAACCAATTGCAATACAAAATTAAACAATTCGTATTATTATTATTATTATTATTATTATTATTATTATTATTTCAAGATTAAAACGTAAAGTTACTCAAAGAGAAATAATGTCTGTCTGATTATTTGCTTCAATGGATTTGACTGTGTGTCCCTTCGCTCGTTGGTCCGTCAATTTTTCTCCAGGAATATATATATATATATATATTTTTTTCTCTCTATTTTACTCTTCTTTCCTGTCAATGTCTCTCTCTGTGTATGTATGTGTGTGTGTATATACACGTTTTGTACGGATTAAAATGATGTTTGCGTGAAAGCCAAATGCCTTTATACAAACTTTATCTTCTGAAGTGCGTCGTATTAGTATTTCCTTTTATCTCTTATCTTTAATATATATTATATAAAAATATATATATGTATATATATTGAGTCTTTGTTTGTGTTTCTAATTTCTCTTTACATATAGAAATAAAAGAGGAGAAAGATGAAATAGAACAAAAAAAAAAATCTTTATCATAATTCAAATAAAAAAAAAAAATAAAAAATATACAAAAATTTTTGTTAGTGGAGAGAAAATGACGCAGGTCAAATATACAACAGTGAGAGAAAAACAAAAATAAAAATATATATAAAATATATATATATATGTGTGTGTGTGTGTGTGTGTGTGTGTGTGTGTGTGTAGAGAGTATCCAACCAACTACAACGTTCATTCATAATATATGACGTCCGGGCGACATAAAAATTCTCCAATTGCAAAATTGATGTGGCTTATGTTACGTTTCTTCTTCCTCAATGTATTTCCCTTGTACCTTGTCATATATATATATATATATATATAGAAATAGTAAGTTGTGTCTCGCGGGTACGCTCCTCGTTTTACTGTAAAGCAACTCCTCATATTGTATATAGGGAGACGTAATTCATTTTTTACCGGACTCGTATCAATTATTTATAAATTGCTGTACACATGGGGATTCAGATCACCAATATATATATATATATATATATTGTACAGTTTTTACCTTTTATATTTTTACATTTTTACATTATTGCATTACACTATATTTGATAATTTTTTGTTTGTTTGTTTATGTTTTCAATTTTTCAAGTTTTTATTGTCTTGATTATTTTTTTTTTTTTTTGTTTTTTTTCTTCTCAAGGAAATTGGATTTTGATCAAATTGTCATTGGATTTATCGACAAACACGTGAAATATATTTATCCATGATTATTTTTATACTCACGTTATTTTAATATTTATCATGTTATTATAATTGAATTAAATTAAAATTTTATTTTTTATGTTACAATACAATGGGGAATTTATTATGTGAATTTAATATGTAGATAATACAGTATATGAAGCTGTAAAATAATGGGCACGTGCTAAACTACCACTGGGATGAGAGTTTGAAAGGCTTTTGCAAAAGTAAAGCGCAATCTTGTGTGATGTTAACGATGTAATGCTCTACATAAAATTTGCATTAAATTGTAGGTTTTTACTTTAAACACGCAATTTAAACATTTTAACCAAGTACATGTGTATATATATATTTATAAATATATATTTATTTATTTATGTATATTTGTTGTATGTTGAGAATGAGTTTGTTTTATCGAGAAGTACGGGAAGGAAGGGGAGAAAAAAAGAAAAGAAATTACCTCCGTTCACACTGTTCTATGATGATTCTTAAATACCATCCACTTTGATTGACTGTAACTACTTGTAGAATTATATTAGACTATTAAAATATCTATGTTTTTTGTTCGTTATACTGTTACCTACAATTTCATATATATATATATGCACTTATGATTATTAGCAGAGCAACTGTAATACCGAAATTATAATAATTTTCAATTTTTTTTTTTTTTTTTTTTTGTTACCAACTTTATCGTTTATGTGATAAAAAATCGGTTAATATTCATCGTATCATAATATAATATATATATTTTTTTATTTGTGAGATTTTTTCACACAATTTCATATATTTACCGATATATTTAGGACAAATTGTATAATTATAAATTGATCGAAACAAAAACACATGGAAAAAGAGAAAAAAAAAAAAAAATTTTTTTCTCGATAAATTCGAGTATACACATTTTTTTCATTTTTTTTTTTTTTTTGTCTTTTTCATCATCAAAAACTCCCCTCTAACAATTTCATCTTCATATATCCATACATACAATCTAAAGATATCCACAAACTTGACATGTATGATAATACATTGAGCTGTCGTGGCGCGCATCGTAAGTAGGAATATAGAGAGATATAGATACGATCGGGTGGTAGTGTCGAATGTATACACACGACCGATCCCAGGGCCATTTCCCTCTCTTTCTTTCTCTCTCTCTCATTCCCCTCCACCTTCATTTTATATACCATCGCGCCAATGTACCAGAGGCCTATATGTCAGGCATAGACTTGTTTGATGCTCAGATCGTCATGGCAAGGGCCACGCGCTTTGACTGCTCCCTCGAGACAACACAAAATCCCTCACTCTCTCGCTCTTTCACTTCTACACCCTCTCAACTTCTTCGTTTTTTTTTTTTTTTTTTTTTTTTTTTACTTTCCTGTTTATCCAGGCACTCTTTCTCTCTCTCCACCTTCTCTATCTTTATTCGTTTTCACCCTATTCTATTCACACCAAAATATATAAGAAACACTTGAAAAAATGAACAAATAAAAACGTGTGCACACACAAATTTTCTGTTTTGCTAATTGTCAAATTTTTATATTTTTCATTTCATATTCTTTTTTTTTTTTTTTTTTTTTCTCTCTTTTCGAAGTAAAAAAACAATGATTAATTACAATAAAGTAACGAGGGATGAAAAAAAAAAAAGAAAAATAAAAAATCATTATAATTCAATTTATTTATTTATACAAAAATAATAACAATTGATATTATATTATTTATCGTTATTATATTATCAATTTTAATTTTAAAAACTGCAAATAATTTATTTACATTTAATACAAAATGTCTGTTTAATATTACACGATTTACTTTACACTTTTAATAATAATAATAATAATAATAATAATTTTTGTTTAAATTATTAATATTTTTGTGTTCAATGAATTGAAATTATCACAATGTTCTCAATTCGTTGATGGCCTTCATTTAAAAAAAAAATTAAAAAATAAAAAATAAAAAGAATGAAAGAAAAAATATATATATATATACATATATAATATTTCTTTGTGTTATATTATGTATTTATTAATTAACAAACAAAAAAAAAGATAAGATTATATACATCGTGTATTTGTCAATTGTGTAATAAAAATTAATTGATTATATCAATTAAAATTCACTGTGTTAAAAATTCATTGTTGAAATAATATTTATTGTATCCGTCCAATGGATATTCAATATTTAAATGACCTTGATATACATTTATAATAATAATAATTATTATTATTATTAAACAAATTTTTTTTATTTTTATTTTTATTTTTATTATTATTTTACATTGACATTGTACAGTGTACAATTGCGCGATTTATTTCAAATGCGTAAATCAATGTAGACTATTGTGTCACAATATAATAATATTCAAACGTAAATTCAACGCCAACACATTGTGACTTTGTGAATGTAATAAAAAAAAAAAAATAAAATTAAAAAAAATGAAAAATATAAATATGTGTGTGTGTGTGTGTGTGTCATTTTTTGTGTGAGTAAATAATATTCACGTATGATCATTCATCACAATTGAAAATGAGGACAAAGATGAGAGAGTTTACTTTCACCAAAAAGATTAATTAGCTACGATTAAAATACACACATATACACAATAAATTATATAAATTTTTATAAAACGTCCCAATTTGCATGTTAATCTTTTTTTATACACGTTGAAATAAAAAAAAATATATATACACATATATTATAATAATAATAATAATAATAGTAATAACAGTAGTAATAAAAAGTTTGGAATTTTATTTATTTATTTTTATTTTTATTTATTTTTTTTTTTTAGATATAAATTTTTGTTTTTTTTTGTTTTTTTATTTGATTTATTGAGTAATTTAATTGAGTAAAAAATTATTGACAATTGATCTGCCATCCATTGATATATTTATTTATTTATTATTGAATTACGTAATTATTATTATTGTTTTATTATTTGTTTTGTTTTTTTTTTGTATTTTAAATAATAAATTTAAAAATTTCAAATGGATCATAATTAAATTCTATTCTATTATTATATAATTCGATTGGATTTATCCATTGCATTATTAGATCGTGTATGGCAATGAAGTTTGAGAGAACAAAAGTAAACTGTATTTTACTCATGTGTTATATATTATAGAGAGGGGGTTAGGAGGAAAAGAGGAGGGGTAAATGGGGATATGTTATAAATACATTCTAATATATTTTTCATTACCATATAATCCTCTTATTTTTCTTGTAGTATACGCGTTTAGGCATAAGTATAGAGGATTTTGTATGCCTTTAAATGTTCATACAATACAATAAACGCTTTCACTCCCTTTTTTTTTTTTTTTTTTTTAACCTCTCCCTCTTTAGATGATTACAATCATCAAATATGTGTATGTATATTTATATAAAAAAAAAAAAAATAAAGAAGAAACATTTGCAACAATAGCCCTTGTGTGGAACAATTGTCAATACACAACAGATTTATCTATAAAAAATTTTTTTTTTTCTATTTTTGGTTTTAGTTTTGTCGGGTAGTAAAATTATTGTATTCAAGTGAATTTTATTGTTTTGGGACGGTGATGACGAGACTGGTAGTTGTGTATACAATCCCGTGACAATTTTAAACGAGTTGAAACGCGCACGGGGATCGAGTAAGATAAAGATAAAAAAAAAAAAAAAAAAAAAAAAGAAGGAAAAAACCGAAGGACGCGATCGGACGTTGTGTTAGTTTGTTCGTTGGATTTACCCGCGGTTGTTTCATCTATCATGCAGCTGTTGCTTTTTCCATTGTATTGTGTTTAGTCTTACGTTACTTTTTTTCTCTATCAATCTATCTCTCTTTCTTCTTTTCTTTATCTATGCCGCAAATAATACACACAACTAAAGTCATTCTCTCGCTCACACTCTCTGTATCCGCACCCTCTCCTTTATATTATCTCAGAGTGGACCGTGTGTGCAACATGTGTCTGTCCCCTTCAACTCAACGTTTATCTCACGCCTCTAAATTTATTATTATTATTATTTATTTTTCTTTTTTCTCTTTTTTCTCTTTTTTTTTTTTTTTTTTTCTGTTTTTCTTTTTGTTTCCCAAATCTTCACATCCTTCAAATTATTATCACTGATTTACCCGAAAAAAACAAAAAAAAACAAAAAAAATAGAATTTTTATTTATGAATTTTTTTTTTTTTTTAATTTTATTTATTTATTTAATTAAAAGTGTGTGTGTTCAATAACGTTTTTGCATATTTTTGACAATAAATTTTTTTTTTTATTTATATTCTTTTTATTATATCCCTGTAACATCTCACCCTCTCACTATTACGACCCTAGTTTTTTTTTTTTTTTGTTTTTTTTTTCTTTTATTATTCTCCTTTTTTCTTTTATAATACAAGTGCACATTCTTCACCACACAATCCACAATGACTCGATTTCCTTCCTCTATCTCAACTCTCATTCACATTATTTATTTATTTATTTATTTCCATTTTGTTTCACATTATTCTTTCATTTTTTTTTTTTTTTTTTTTTTTTTTTTCCTCCCTATTTGATACATAAAAGAGAGAATGTGACAATACAGACACGAGGATGATTCTCCAACTCGTTGGTTTTTATCTTTACGTATATATACGAGTTTGTTTGTGTGTGTGTATGTGTGTGTTGGTGGTTTGTGTCGTTGGTCAGAGCTCAGTCAAGCGGCAAGAAGTGCGTCCTGCTTTCACACAATATCCCCAATGTGGGCAACGTGAAAGTAACCGGGTTCTCCGTGTGTTCGCATTTATACATACCAATGGAATAGAAAGCCAAATAAAACAGAGATAGAAATAATATGAGTATGAAATAACACGAGGGAGATATAAAAAATAAAATATAAAAATGTTTAAATGCGAGAATGAAAGAGAGAGAGAAAGAGAGAAGGGTATTCAATAAATTTAATAGGCAATCAAAAATCTTTGACAAAGTTTTTGCCAATTGATGTTGATATTTATTATAAATTCATAACAAAATTTAAATTAATTATATAAATATATTTTTATGTTAAAAAAGAGAATATTGTGTAATAGTAAAAAAAAAAAAATAAAAAAATATCCAAAAGATTTTATTTTATTTTATTTATTTTTTATAATAGATAAAATTGATGATACACGTGACCGGTTGTATTTTTCGTGTTGTGTGCCCGATTCGGGCTTTTAACCCTCGTGCGGATTTTATTTACCACCGGTGCCAGTGGATGTTGTATAAAAAAAAAAAAAAGAAAAAAAACTACTCGGTGGTTTTGTGGATAAGTTGAAAAGAGAATGAGAAAGAGAGAGAGAGAGAGGGTGGGGAAGGAGAACGCACGTGCGCGCAAGAAGCCGTCGGACGTCATGACTAAAACAGTAAGCAGCCTCGATAAATGGCCGCAATATAATTCCAAAGATATCCCTTCTCGTTGTCCCGATACGATTGTAAACTAAAAAAGAAAAAAAAAAAAAAAAAAAAAAACATTTATATGTGTACGTATTGTGATGTAAGAAACAGGTACAAACTCGTTTTGTCTCAAGTAAAATGTTTTTATATTTATGATTATACAAAATGATAGAGGAAAAAAAAAAAAAAAAAAATTATCAGTTGATATAATTAATAAATATATAAATAATATTTTATATTTTCGATATAATTTTTTTTTTTTTTTTTTTTTTTTTATTCATTTGAACAACCACCGCATTTTTGAGAAGAAAAAAAAAAAGAAAGAAAATAAAGAAAATGTCGAAAAATAAATGATCACTCTCGTTTCTCTACGGGCCGATAAATACCCATCCATTGATGTAACGATAGAGAAAATGTTTAAGTGATAGTGGGGAAAAAGAAAAAGATGTAGAAAAGAGAGAGAGGGTGTTCAATTTTTATCCCCCTTCTCGCACTCAACTCAAACCCTCGACGTCTCCTTATATCCTCACACGTTTTGGCCTGTTTTTTTTTTTTTTTTTTTTCTTTCTTTTTTTCTTTTTTACCGACGTCCGCATCGCAAATTATAGGCGTTTTAAAAATATTGTATTATTATTTATTCAACATGAGCGGGATACGCTATTGGCTGTGAGCTATTGCTTTCCAATATTGTATTTATCTTTCTTCAAATATTTTATTATTCATACTCCATTCATAGAATAACAATATTATTTATTTATTTATTTATTTATTTTGAATTTTTTTTTTTTTTTTTTTTTTTTTTTGATGTATTTATTTCATTTAAATTAAAATGTATCACTGGAAAGACCTGAGAAATAAGAGAGAATTCAAAGTTTACCAAGCGTGTGTAATCCATCAAGAGGATTGTTCATATCTCACTGCGCAAAATTCTCTCTATCACTCTCTTCTTTTCAAACTATAAAGAAGATACTATTCATACATATGTATAATATACATACATATAAATATATATATATATATACATTATTGCAGATAATCCCAACATAAAATCCACAAAGAAAACACAACGAATCCCCTCCTTGATAAAATTAAAAATAAAATTTAAAAAAAACAAGAGATTCAAATATTTTTTTTTTTTTTTTAATATTATTTTTACAAATAATAAACTGAACTATTCTCAACTAATATTTCACGTATCAATTAATAAAGTCACGAAGAAAAAAAAAAGAATTTAATAATTCAAAAAAAATTTTTTAATCGATTTATTTCTATATCTCAATTAAATAAGAGACAACACTCGATAAAAAAAAAAAGAAAAAAGAAGAAAAAAATTGATGAAAATTTTTGTTTTCAATTTTCTACACTGTCTCAAATAAAAATTAAAAAAAAAAAAAATCAATTGATAATACAAGTAAAAAAATGATCGAAAATCATTAAAATATTCTCCTGTCTCAATTCAACATTGAAAATCACTTGAAATAAATATCACATTCATACATATCTCTCTGTCTCTCTGTCTCTGTGTATGTTTGTGTGTATTGGCAACAATTGTACGAGTTCAAGGCGTTAATGAGGATAGAAAAGGCTTGGACAGTGTGGAAGGGAGAGGATTTGAAATACAAGAATGAGACAACACACACAAAGACACACACGAGTCGTCTTTGATAAGTAAAGAGACGCGCCGGTGCATTTACGCATACATTAGAATATCTCTCTCCTCTTCTCTCTCATTTTTCACCCCCTCACACACCCTATCCCCCCTTCTCTCCCGTCTTTCTACCGATCACTGGAAGACTTGCAGATCGCATCAGCGTTTGTGCAAAGTCTGTGCTTGCTCACGGCTACTGCACAGTCACTCGCCTTTGGATCTCCAACTTCTTCGTTCATTTTACAATGTACAGTCACTTTGCTACCGATCGGTTCCATCCACACACACACACACACACATATATACATATATAGACAGACCATAGGCAGACACACGCATTTATCCAAAGAAGTAGCATAAAATAACATACAGAGTTTCAGTTATAGCCAATACGATGTTACAAGAGAGTGAATATACAACACAGAGTATTCGTCTTTATCTCTCTCTCTCTCTCTCTCTCTTTCTCACTCGCTTGCTCAATTGCTCGATCTCTCTTATTACCTCGAGAATGGCAATGAGAGGAGAAGCTTCTTCAAGCGGCGCTTTCAATTATTCTCCGAACAATCCCGCCGCTTGTTTCCTTCAGCGATTACATCTCCAAGTATTTATTCGTTGGCTTCTTTCGCCCTTTTTGTACTCCTCTTTCTTTCTCTCTCTTTCTATGTATATATATATATATATGTGTGTGTGTTACTTTTTTTTTTTTCTCTCTCACACGCTGTATTAGTCTCCCTGTCTCACTTTTTTTTTTCAGTGAACTCGATGAGTCTTCTATACATATGGCGCTTTTTTTTTTTTTTTTTTTTTTTTGGTTCTCTCTCCCCGATTGGCCTTCAACTCCCATAATATTTTTGTATCATCTCTCTATGCTATTCATATTATTCATTAAATATCATTTTTATATAGATTGATAAATGTGTGTGTGTGTGTGTGTGTGTGTGTGTGTGTGTGTATACATTTTTTTTTTGTGCTTTCAATTAAATTTTCATTTGCTATGTCAGATTTTATTGACTAATGAGAAGTTTACGAGTACACGATTTTGTTTTTTTTATTTTTTATTGTTTAGATCTTTGATACTGATTATAATTATTATTATTTATCTTTAATTTGTTTTATTTATTTATTTATTTATTTATTTATTTTTTTCATTTTTGTTTTGTTCTTGTTTATAATAAATAAGAGCGAAATAATTGTAAGAAGATTTTGAAAATCAATTAAATATAATAGAGGAGGAGGGGGAGTCTTTTTTTTTTTGTTTTTTCGAGTGGATAAAATTGAATAGAAAATAATACAGTGACATTTATACGTGTAAATTTTTTTTTCTCGTTTTTTTTTTTTTTTTTTTTGGATTTGTGTCTATACTGCGATATATTAAATCCCTGATGGTGCACAAAGTGTCACGTATGGTCCACACGTGTCTAAATTATTATTGTTCTGAAATACAAAACGTGTGTTTTAGAATGTTATGAGTGTCACAACCGGAAATTGCGGTATTGAACACTAGAAAAACAAAAAAACAAAAAAAAAAAAACCAAAAAAATAAAAAAGATAAAATTGTGAATAATAAAAAATATAAGTAAAATAAATTTAGTAATTTAAATTATTTATAATTATAAATAATAAATAAGTAAATGTGTATATTAAGAGTGTGTGTGTGTGTGTGTGTGTGTGTGTGTGTGTGTGAGAGATAGATAGATAGATAGATAAATATAAAATAATTAATTTTAACAAGAAGTGTTGATGTATTAAATAGCGAAGAAGTATCACAAAGTTCACTCTTTCTCACACATTTTCTCTATAGGTGTGGAAATTTAATGTGTCTCTCTGTGTGTCTCTGCGGGGGCTTTAACGAGCAATCGTCAAATTAAATTAAACGACATGGGGAAATCGTTAAAAGCGCTACGCCGCTTGCGCGGATGCACACCGTTAATTTCAGTGCAAATCTACTGAACGAAAAGTGTATATACATTATATACAAATACAAATACATATATATATATATATATATATTTAATGTAGTATATAGATATGTGTACGTGTGTCTTTGCATCGTCGCGCCAATGACTGAAGAGTGAGGAAAAAAAAGAAAAAAAAAAAAAAAAAAGGAAAATTTACAGATGTGGATACTTCTGTACTTGAGCTTTGCCTTCAAAGCGGACAAATCATTCAAATTGTTTCTATATATATATATATATATAAATATGTATGTAAATATCGTGCTTCGTAGAGTGAAAATTGTGTGCCCTTCTCACTTAACCATCTTCTCACCCTTGGCCACTGTCAAAGAAATTGTCGCTTGACATTTACAAAAGTTGAAAAAAAAAAAAAAATAAAAAAAATTTCATTTTATTTTTCATTTTTTATTTTTTATTTTTTTTAAATACTCAATGATAATACGTCGATTAGATTTAAATAATTATTATTTATATATTTTTTAGTTTAATATAAAAAGATTTTTAATAAATTTATTCAAGAGCGAGGATCATGACAATGATGATGATGATGATGATGATAACAGTTAAAACTTTTATGATGAATTCTCAAGAGGTGAGGGGACAATTTTTTTTTTTTTTTTTTTTTCTTTGTGGTGGCAATTAATAGTAGATTACTGGACTGTGGAAGAGAGAGTGAGAGAAGCCATGAGTATACAACAGGGGAGTTTTATGTGTATATACATATAGATTTTTTTTTTTTTTTTTTTTCTTTCTTCTTTTAGTTTTCGTTTCGTTTCGTTTTTTTTTTTTTTTGGCGGGAGGGGGTTGGGTGGAGGAGGATGAGGGTGAAGAGATTACACACACGCTGGGGGATTACCTCACTCTGATTCTGTACGATAAGAATGTCAAAATAAGCTGGATCTCACATCAATGATAATCCTCGTAACCTTTTCCCCGTCTCTCATTCATTTCATCTTCAATATTTTTTTTTTTTTTTTTTTTTCTCGTTCAAGCTTTTGTCATTTATTCTCATGTCATTGCTAATTACATTGTCATGACACGGGCTAGTGATCAGTGTTGCTTGAATTGCTATTATTACAATTTTTTTTTTTTTTTTTATTTTATTTTATTTTATGTTACATTTATTTTTTATTTTTTATTGTTTATATTAAAATCTTGATGATGATGATGATGATGATAATGACAATGACAGTGTTTTTAGTGTTGAGTTCATACAAGTTTTACTTGGCAGTGTCAAGTGTAATATCATCTTTATATATAGATAAAGATTTTGGTCTTTTATGATGGGAATAGAGAGAAGGTGATGTCTCTCAAGGATATTGGTAATCTCTCGTGCTCGTAGTAATATTGGCGGGTTCAGTGATCTCTCTCTCTCTCTCTCTCTCTCTCTCTCTTTTTCTCTATCTTTTATTACCCTCTATGTAATTTTCTTTTTTGTCTTTCTCTCTCGCTCTTATGTCTGTGTGTCGCCAATATTTTACACACCCATTTTCTCCTCGTCCTCTCTCTTTCTTCTATCATCCACCTACACTTCTCATTTCACAGCAAATCGTATTGACGTGGCTTTGCAACTACACACATTCCATCTTAAGTACATACACATACATATATATATATATAAAACTTGTGTCTGATACTATTCATTCGTGATGTTCTTGTTCGATATTTTTTTCGTACTCCTTAATCCCTTTCATTTTGAAATAATAAAAAAGGAAGAAAAAAATCGTAATTGAACTTGGCTTGTAATTTTTTTTTTTTTTTTTTTTTTTTTGTTTTTTATCACGTATCAATGACATTTTAATGTTACAAACAATTTGCAGTTAGTGATTTTATTGATTGAACAATATCATGATGAGAAAAAAAAAGAAAAATTTGGAGAAAAAAAAAGTAGGAATTAAAATTTTTCATTTTCTTTTTTTTTTTTCATGTTTATTTTATTTAATTAATTATTAATTATTAATTTTGATTAAATTTATTATATTTATTATATTTGCAATAATTTTATCAATATACTTCTACAAATTTTGTATAGAAATTGATTTTATACAAAATCTATCTATCAATTATTGATATAATTTTATTCATTTTCTCTTTGTTTGTATTTTTTTTTTTTTTTTTTTTTTGTTACATACACAAACAGGATAATTGACATGGACATTATTATATGAACGAATAACAGTGAAAATCTCACATATATATATAAATACATTTGTATTATATTTGTCTGTATGAGTTACACGAACAAAACTGATGGTCGTCGTTTCGTTATTGCGCCGATGGCAATTATCGTTGTTATTGGACAATGCTAAGTGGACCGTATGCGCAGTTACTCACACACTTACACACACACACACACACACACACATAACATATAAATATAAATATACGTGTGTACAAGTTGTATTGACTTATTTTGCAATGCACTGTTGCAATTAAATATCAAGTTCTCTCCCTCTTATTTTCTTCTTATTATTTTTTCTTTCTTCTCATTCTTCAACTCGTTTTATTTATTAAATTCTCATATACTTTTTTTTTTTTTTTTTTACTTTTTTATCTGCATTTGTGTCTAATGTTGTAAGAAAAATTATTTTATTTATTCTATTTATATTACATATTTATTTATAAATAGACATTGAGATAGAGCCATTAATTGTGTAATTTAAATTTAAAAAAAAAAAACATTTTTTTTTGTTTTTGTTTTTGTTTTTTTTTTTTTTCTGTTTTTAATTATAAAATTAAAGTCGACATACATTTTTATTCATTCACGCTGATGCGAATACAATTTTTTTACGGTGATACATATATTATGTATTTATATATTGTAACAAAAATATAAATAAACAAATAAACAAAAAAAAAAAAAAAAAAAAAATGATAATGATAAATAAATAAATAAATAAAAGAAAAGAAAAAAAGAAAAGACGACGATGTGCCAAGAGTTTTCAATAGATACACACACATAAATATATACACAGCTCACAATTAAATAAACGTTTTTTTTTTTTCATAATTTTTTCCTTATTTATTTTTATTTATTTATTTTTTTTTTATTTTTTTTTTTTACATAAAAATTATATAATAGTGTGTAGAATCACGGCCTAATTAAAATGATAATTACAATAAATAGAAAAGATGTGAAATTAAAAATTAAAATTAACGTTATGAACTTTACACTCGGTCGTCTCTTGTGTGTGTGTTCAATTGTCGTCAAAAACTAATTAGTGTAACCAAGAAATATTGTGGTATATACATACACATCTTTTTATTTATTATTATTATTATTATTATTATTTTTTCGTTTATATTAGTGTATTGTATATATAGATATTTAACTTATGCGTATAAATAATAAACTCAATCTCGTTTTAATTGTGTATGAATATAAATAAAGTGAGAGATGAGTGTCGTGAATTGATAAAAAGAAAATGTTGTGTTGTACAGAAAAGAAGAACGAAAATGTAAATAAAATAAAAAAAAACCCTTTTCAAATAAAATATATTCATTTGTGTGTGTGTGTGTGTGTGTGTGTGTGTGTGTGTGTGTGTGTATTTGTGTTTGTTAGAAAATGTGGCGTTCGAGGTTAACACGAAGAAGAAGAAAAATAAAAGCTATTGAATCTCTTGGCCCTATCCAACAATTTTTTCTTTTTATTTATTTTATATATATATATATATATTTTTTTCCTTCTTTTTCTTCTTCTCCCTTAAATTTGTTGACTCAATCTTCTTTTCTCTCGCGTGTTCATTCTTGCAACGCGTCGTTGCGAGAACAAAAATAGCTGCCAATGAGAAAAGGAACCTTACAGTTTCCTTTCACCGCTTTCATAAAAATTTTTCTGAAAACTAATTTTCCTTCTAGTAAAGACGCGACACGAGGAGGGGGTTGAGGAGAAAGAGAGAGAGAGAGAGAGTTGAGTATACAGACTGGGAATATTGTGGGTGTCTGGGTGGGGAGAATAGAAAGACGAGAACACGGATGGGGGTTGAGAAAGTAAAAGAACAAAAAAAAAAAAAGAAATAAAAAAAATTGACGTGTATAAAAGCGATAGAAAAAGATGGAACTGCCTTCGATTGGTTTACCTTCATTTTTCTCTCGCTCTCTTCAATTTTTATTCCACTTCTTTCTTCTCTCGTCTTTTATTCTCATCACTCCTTTTATTCATTCATTCATTCATTCATTCATTTATTTATTTATTTATTTCATTTTATTATTCTTATCGTTGTATGCACGAGCTCGACTTCGTCACTTTATTCCTCTACTACTTTTATACGAGGTGCTAATCTTCCAGACAATCCATCTTCTCTCTCACTCTCGCTTTCTCATTTACCCAACCCACCCCCCCACCCTCATCACACACACACACACACACACTCCCCTTTGGTCCTAACCCTCGACAGATCGACAGAGAAAGAAAGCACAACCGACAGGGATTATAATATAATATCGTGTACTTATACTCTCAATTCAAGGGTGAAATATTACAAGTTGACAATATCCACATAAACAATACATTATATATAACAATAACAATAATAATAATAATAATAATAAATATTAATAAAATACTCGAGATTGTGTGATTAGAATTTTTTTGTTTAAATAAAATATAACGCGTTGTATGACAATAATAAAATTCATATCATTTATTTATTTATTTATTATTATTGTTTTTTTTTTTTTTTTCTTTTAATGTATATGCGTTTGATCTCGTGGGAGTTGTCCAGGTATTTGTGAGCTCTCTATATACAGGAACAATGTGGGTCGCCTGTTGAATTATTCCCTTTGATTGCTCAGCTCTCTCGGTGGCGTTTGTTTCGTCCCCTTCATGTATATGGTATATATATCTATATATATATATGTATGTATATATGTGGCGACCCTTTTTTGTCTCTTGCCGCAACGCGACACACGTGAATTTTCCCCTGACGTTGAATTGTGTCGGGTTTTATTAGCCCACAATCGGATGGATGAATCGACGATCAATTGAGTATTAGTTGATATTAAGTTATTATGACGTATTTATATATTATTTCAAATGAATCATAATCCATGTATTATTATTAATATTATATTATAATATATATGTTTTTTGTGCGTAAAATTCTCATTTAAAAATATATATTTGTATATAGATATATATTGTTTATGGTTTTATTGTTATTTACGTTATAATGGAGAAATAGATGCAATGAAAGATTGATAATTAATCATTATAGTTGAGTATGATTTCAAATGTCTACACTTTCTCGTAGATCAATTAAAATATATTCATGTATATATGTTTTTTGTGCGCTAAATTCTCATTTAAATATTCATATATATATATATATGTGTGTGTGTATGTAGGATTAATTGTATCATCATAATTCAATCGTAAGATCAAACAAACAATTTAAATTTTTAAATGCAACAATATTTTACCCAATTATTCTACAACCACAGTCGATCAATTACAACAGATCAACATTTTAACTCGAACCCAACTCGATATGCGATGCTCTGTTTTAATTTCCGGACTTTCTCCACCTCGAAGAAACACTCAGTCTCTCGCGCTATGGTGTTCTCTGTCCTTTATACGCTTGCAATCACTTTGAAATGAGCGTAATCCCATAAAACGTTGATTAACCCGTTAAGTCGATCCCCAAGTCAGGAAGTTGTGTATTATATATATATAAAACTGAGAAGAGAGTAAGGTATTACTCTAACGAAGTAGGTATATGGCTATATAACATTTACAGGTGCAGATCGACTTCTTGAGATTGTATTTTTACCACTCCACACACGCCACAACCATAAACATATGATATATTTATATATAAATAAATATATAATTTTATTTTGTTTTGTTCTTTTTTATTTTATGTCTCTTTATGATAAATATATCCAACAAGATAATAATAATTATATTTCCAACTACATCATTAGTAATAAATTCCAACAATTCATTCTCACATATTTTCACACCCCATACAGAATGCGAGAAATACAAACAAACAAACAAAAAATAAAAATTTGTACAAAAGTCTTTTCACAAAGTCACACTCATTTAATTTACCGTGTAGTTAATTTAACGGATGAAGTTCTTACTTCTTTTTTTTTTTTTTGGTATTTCACGTAATTTTGTGTGTGTCTGTGTGTGAGTGTTTTAAATTTTTATTTTTTGTTTTGTTTCATCTTTGGTACACATTACACGTGGATTTTGTTGATCAAAGTGTCGAGACGGAGGTGGAAGAAAGAGGAAGTGAATGAGACATGGGATTATTTGGTGAGGGTGGAGGGGAAATAGCAAGAGCTCACTAACTAAAACAGAATATGGTGTATAGTGGTGGTGGCTAATGAGTCGAGGGATGATTGATTCGCCCATTCGCTCATTTCCCTTCAACTCTTGTCTTCATTCTCTCTCTTTCGTTCTCTTTACTCACACACTTGGATATTTTCTATTTAACTATTCTCACGTTTCTCACTTATATACTATCGTTCTTAATGCTTTGACGTGTTCGTTGACGTTGAGAGAGAAGAATACACAAGAGTATTTTCTCTTTCATCGTCTTTACACAAAAAGACCCACCACCACTACCACCACCATCGTCATCATCATCATCATCACCTTTATCTTCTCTTGCGCCCGAGTTGCCAAATTTATTTTCCATTCAAAAGCCCCGTCATCGTGACTCTTATACAATATTTTTTAACAATAAATATATTGTATTTTTTTTTTACGGGTAATTTAGTGTGGATAGATTTTTATTATTTACAAATATTACGTGTATTAACTTTAATTATATACGAATTAATTCAATCAATCGCTCATGTGATTTATCATCTAAACTTTGTTCATAATCAATTTAATATTTTATATATAATTATATATTAATATCATATATTTATTTATATAATAATTTTTTATTTAGATAAATGAGGAAAATAAATAAATAAATAAAAGAAGAAGAAAAAAAATTGTTACATTTTTTTTTGGTTTTTTTTTTTTTTCTAAAAAAACTTTTTCGTTATTGTGCAGTGTAAACACGATCAATCTGAAACGAATATTAATGACACGTGTGAATTCTAGTGCACAGATAATACACCGTGAATATTTGCGAGTCATTTTCTCCACCTTTTTTTTTTTTTTTTTTTTTTTTTTTCATTATTATTCGTGATCCCTGAGTTTGTACGTGTTATCGTTTTACTTTTTTAGGGGTTGTGTTGATGGCCAAACAAATCGGTGCATTCAACATCGCACAATATTGTTAGTGATGATGAATATTAGTAGTGTATATATTTCTCTCACTCATTTTTATATTATTATTATTATTATTATTATTATTATTATTTCTTTATATCCGTGGCCTTTTACACATATACAACGATTATCCTGGTGTGTAGCCCTTCAGGGCATTGTTAAAATGTCATTTAGTAGATGGATCACGTATTCTCAACACGTCAAAATAATCGAGTGTTTCTTTTTACTGTGGAGAGAAAGAAAAAAGGAAAAAAAAAAAAAAAAAAACGGTGAATTGAGGGAAAAAAAAAAAAAATAAATGAATAAAACTAGATATTTTGCTGACGCAGCTAAAGTAATACAACATGGAGAGAAATTATTTGTTAAATATTATTATTATCATGTAATGTAGAGGAAAAATTATTTTGTAGTTTAGTGTGTGTCTGTGAGATATTATTTATATTTTGATAATTATTATGGATTGTCAGGTGTAAATATTTGGGATTTTGTTATGGTGAAAATTATTGAATGGGGTAAAAATTTATTTGTCACGAGTGATTGACTTATTTAACGTGTCAGTGTTACACACACACTTTTTGGCCCAATACGTGCAACGTGATCGGTTTGTAGTGGGGCCAAAACTTATTCGAATATTATCGAACATTTAACAATCGATTTTTAATGTAATTTTTTGGTTAAATTATTGTCAAACTCAGTGGATAATTTTCATTAAATACATCTGTAATTTTTTATTATCGTCAAGTTGAGGGTAAAAACAAAATAAAACAAAAAAAAAAAAAATTGTACACTGGATAACACACAAAATTTTATATTGTAACAGTAAAATTAAAATGATAATTGACAATAAAAAATTCAATATAATTTTTGGGGTATTTATTAAATTTTATAATGTAGTAAAATTTATTCTCAATCACGGGAATTTTTTTCCTCTAACAAATTCAGTTAAATAATTCAATGAAAATGGATATAATATTTTTCATAATAGTCGAATGTGTTCCGAGTTGTTTTGTAAATCTCATAATGAAATGGAGTTATTTATACGATTAGTTTGATCTCACATGTCTGGATGTATGGAATGGAGTAATATAAACTCCAATGGGGATTTCTTGTCGATGCTTAAAGTTTACCATAAATGGAAGAAGACAGAACACACGTCTGTACACGCGAATCCATACCCAACCCATTAGCGCAATAGATGGCATTCCCAAAGGATCGTCAAGAGACGACTATCAAGAGTAAGAGATACACGATGTGGATAATATAACGATAACTCTACAGAGAAATAGAGAGACAGAGAGATAGAAAGCTGTGTGGACGTCAGTGCCCTCGAGCGCTGTCCCGTCAACTCAAAGGACAAATATAACTACTTTATGCTCAACCACTAACTCAAGGGGTTAAGCGAAGCCACCGTTACGCTTTGCTTCAACTCACGCCAATTCTCTCCCTCTTGTATATACATGTATTTTACTAACCATCAAATATATAAGTATAATATATATATATATATGTATTGGCCACGCGACCCCGAAGTATAACCGTCATCTAGACAAGTTTGATCTCGCTTGAATATTTCATGCCCAACGACCAAACTCGCGTTTCACTCTTCTCTCTTCTCTTCATTAACTTCATTATTTTACTCGATGAATTTATATCCGTCTATTGCTACTCGTGATATACTCATTTCTCTCTTACTCTCCCTTTTTTTTTTTTTTTTTTCTCTTCTTCCTCTTTCTCTTTGCCTTATTGGCATTCAAGTTGTGTGGGATTTAAATGTGTACAGGGTGCAATTTTAAAAAGGTTTTTTTTTTTTTCTCAATTGAGATGAAACAAAAAAATTTGTTTGATTTTTATATTAATTCACACGCGATAAAAATTGATATTTGGTATAAATATAAATATATTTTTTTTTGTTTTTTTTTTGTTTATTTCGAATTTAATTTGAAATAAAACCGAAATTTTTGTTGAGAAAGAGAGAGTAAAGTTAAAGTGGACGTTTAATTTTTTCGTATTTATACTATTTGTTTTTATCTTTATATATTTTATTGTTATTATTTTTTATTTATTCATTTATTTATTTATTTTTTTTTTCTTCCTCATCTCAGTGCAAATGATTGACGTTAAGGTGATGATGCGGTGTATATCCCAAAGCTAAATAACATCCCCTTTCTCATTAACTTTTTATTCGGGTAGAAGAAAAAAAATGGGGGAAAATATATATATATATATATATAAATAAAAAGGTCCACATTGAAAGTTACACGGGATGTCGATAAGGAGTTTCACGTCCAGCTTTTTTTTTTTTTTTTCTTTTTCTTTTTTTTATTACCATCTCGTGTCGTTTCTCCTTCTTCTTCTTCTTCTTCTTTCAGTTCATCACTGGGGGGTAAAGAAATATATATATATATAATAATAATAATTATAATAAAATAGAGGAGGATGTTGTTGTAGAATTGGTGGGGATGGAAAATCTTGTGATGAGGAGAAACAAATGCGCGAGATCAAAGTAGCCGTGGGAGCCTCATTGGATGGAGTTGATTATTTTTATGATATGATATCGTCATATCATAAAGAGAAGAGTGAGAGAGATAAAATACCTGGTCCCTCCGAGAAAAAAAAAAAAATAAATAAAAAAAATAAAGATGAAGATGCGAAAAGTAAAGAGAAAATGAGAATTGAGACGGGGATAACGAGCGTTTTTGGTGCTGCTGCTGCTGCTGCTGCTGCTGTTGAATCTTCTTGTCAATGTCACTCTGTCAATATATTTATATATTTATGTGGTGTATGTCATATCACGTGACCAGAATATCCAATAAAAATTTTTCGTATCTTTCATTCTTCTCTCTGTATTATTATTATTTTTTTTTTTTTTCCTCACTCATCTTGTGTCGTGTCGTCTCGTGCTCTTTCTCACTGTGCTCGTCATCGTATTTAAGAATTATCTCCTTTTATTTATTTATTTATTTATTTATTTATTTATCTATTTATTTATTTATTTATTTATTATATCCTCATGATGTCTAAATTATTTTATTGACGAGATAAATCTTGTCGTGATTAACATGACAAAATAAAAATTTATTAATAAATAATTGTTTTTTTTTTGTTTATTCAACACTGACCAATATCAATATTTTTATTATTCATATTAATTTTACTTTATATATTTTTTCTTTATTTAAAAAAAAAAAAAACGATATCATTGAGTTTTTTTTTTACTCCCCTCTCTCTCTCGCTCTTCTTTTTGACTGGTGCTCCATTAACAAAAGAAGGGGCACCATAAGCTCTTTTGTATGTGAAATATATATAAATATATACACGTGTAGATTTATTTGTATGTTCGTTTCGCGTCAGAAGAAAAACCACTCACATCAGTTGAATAGTGAAAGCATTTTCTATCCCTCTCTCCTTGACGTGTACAAACACACACACACACACACACACACACACACACACACACACACACATACAATTCACCTGTACTGTGAACAAAAAACATAAATATAGAATAATCATGATGATAATAATAATAAATACAA
This sequence comes from Dinocampus coccinellae, assembly GCA_963920625.1. Lineage (NCBI taxonomy): Eukaryota > Metazoa > Arthropoda > Insecta > Hymenoptera > Braconidae > Dinocampus > Dinocampus coccinellae. The sequence goes on along the minus strand of OY987191.1, from coordinate 780,477 downwards.
ATGAATGAAATAAAAATGAAATGATAAAAAAAAAAAATAAATAAATAAAAATCGTGTACTCTCGATTATGAATGTAAAACGAACAAAAATAAAAAAATCTAAATTAAATTTTTTTTTTTTTTTTCTCAACAATTAATCACAATCACAATTTTTGAGTATTAAATTTTACAAAAAATACTAGATAATCAATTGAATAATTATAATAATTATGAATTGAATTGAATTTGATGAGTAAATGGAGATGGACAAAACAAAAATTTCCATAGATTTTTGCTTTTTTTTCTTTTTTTTTTTTCTGGAAAAAAAAAAAAAAGGAAAATTGTCTGTTCTGTGTACATATGTATATATATATATATATATAGATGAAATAGATAGATACCTTTTCACTGTCAAAAGTCGAAGACAGAAAGTGGAAGTGAAATAGTCAAATAAATACATAACGATTGAGCAAGACAGAGCACATACAAACGCGCAAAAGGGAAAATCATTCCTATAGAAAATGTTAATAATAATAATCATAATAATTTCCCTTCTCTTTTCACTGACGTCTGTTCGCGGGTGAACCCAACGGGGCCTTTTCATTCCAGACATGAATAGCTCGAACGAGTTGAGCCGCACATCCACCCAGAGTCTGCAACATTTCGTCTCTCTTTTTTTTTCTTTTTTTTTTTTTTTTCTCTTTCCCTCTCTCTCTCTCTCTCTCTATGTCACTCTTTTATTTTCTCTCTTTATTTCTTTATTTTCTTTTATTTATTATTATTATTTATATATCTCATTCCTACTATCACTCGCTTTCTCTCCTTATTTTCCTCTTTCACAACATCTCGTGTGCAATTTTTCATTCTCGCAAAACTTTTTCATACCCAACCACAATCCAATAGTAAAATAAATCAAAAAAAAAAAGAAAAAAAAAAAATTATATATATAAAAAAAAGGAAGAGAAGAAGAAGAAGAAGAAGAAAGAAAAAAAAACAAACAAAAATAAAATTTTATATTAATTATATTAGAAAAAAATTTATTTATATATCGAATTTATGAATGCGAGAATTTGGAAAAAAAAATTAATAATATATAAGGAAGGGAGGGGAGAGAGGCAGGAGGAGGAGGAGGGAAATATGAAGAAATTTATGTGCAAGTTTTTGTGTTTTTGTGTTTTTTTTTTTTTTTTTTTTTTGTATATATGAACGGCTTATATTTTATTTATTCACAAAATTGTGAGGATATATGAATAGAAAAATGTGGTTTTACAATCAAAAATATAAAAATCCATTGGGCAATAGAAAAATTTATTATTTTTTTTAAATTTAAAATTTTTTTTGTTTTTTTTTTTCTCAATATCATCCCCATACTTATCGATTACTTCATTTCAATAAATAAATAGAAAAAAAAGGGGGGGGGGGATGGGATGGGAACAGTGACAGATTGAAATTTTGTACGATCAAAATTTCATTTATCTACACTTGGAATATCAATGGAGAAGAAAAAAAAATAAAAATTAATAATATATTTATATTTAAATATAAATCTTTCCTCACCCCCTCCCTTTCAATACACAAATATAAATTATTATTGTTGTATTGTAAAAAATTGTAGTTTGAGTGATGAAAAATTAAAAAAAAAAAAAAAATTAGAATTAATATTGAAGATTTTTTTTTTCTGTTTTACCGATACTTGACGACGTTTTCACAGAGGCAATTGACAGTTGAGAACAAGAAATACGTGACACAAATTACAAGAGAATTTGCAATTGGGTAAAAACAATGAAAAAAAAAAAAAAAAAAAAAAAAGATGGGGAGGGACGGGACGAAGGGATAGAGAAACGAAAATGAGCGAGAAAGTGAGAGAGAGCAAGATACAGTTGAATTTATTTCTTTTATTTTATTGATTAGAAAAAAAAAATCCACTAGAATTTTTTTTTTTTTTTTTTTCTTCTCTCTTTCACTTTAATTTATTATTTTTATTTTACTTGAAGACACAGACACAGAGAGACATACAGAATTTATTATATTTCTCATTTTTTTTTTTTTGTTTTTTTTTTTTTTATTTCTTTTATTCCCATGTCTTTTCATCGTTTTCATACAATCAGCCAATGTAACCAGCCAACGTCACCTTTTATCTCTTTTCTATACACCTCAAGGTGATATTGAAGAGGAAAAACAGTAAAAACAAAAAAAAAAAAGTCCAAGGGCGCGGGGAGGATTGAAATTTGACGTCACAGAGAAAATGTGGATACTTTTATTGATAAAATAATTTTTTTTTCTCTTTCAAATAGCTCTATATATATATATATATATATATATGTGTGTGTGTGTATGTGTTAGTTATCACAAGCAAGAAAACATTTGTCAATAGGTTGTGCTAATGTGTTGAGCCATTAATCATTTAGTTACTCGTTTTCTGTCAACGTCCGATTACCATAGACTGATAATTCTGGTGTAATCCACCAGTGAAAGAATTTCACGTTGCATCAACATCCCCCTATTATTTATTTATTTATTTATTTATATTGTATATTGTTTATTCAACTGTAAATATAAAATATAAAATATAAAATTTGCGTATTTAATTTAATATTTATATTACTACAATTGAATATGTACAGGGAAATAATTTTAATTTGAACGGAATTTTTTATTTTTTATTTTTTTTTTTCTTTTTTCTATTTATTTTTACGTTTTCTTCTTCTTCTTCTTCTTATTCTTTCGGTTATGGTATAGAAAATGTATCGGTGCGTTGAGCTTTAGGAATGAGTGGATTAAATAAAGCTCGTAGGGTTTTGTGTGTGTGTGTGTGTGTATGTGTGTTGATGTGTTGATGTGTTGATGTGCCTCTTTGGCGACCGAGTTCAAGGACGGATATTCTCTCGATTTATACTCGACCCGTTGATCTTTTGCGACCTCACGTGCACACTCAAGCGACATATATACACACTAGTGTATCGGATTACACGAGCAAATATTTTCCCGCGTAATTTTTTATACGTATTTTATTTATAATTTTATTGAGGAAGAAAAGAAGGGAGGAGAGGAAAGGGGGGGGGGGGGGGGAAGTATTTGAGAATTTAAAGAATTTAATTTAATTTATTAATTAATTTATTATTTTTTTTTAATGCATTTTGTTTTGTTTTGTTTTTTTTTTTTTTTTTTTTATATATATGGATTTTGTATCGATTTCTAATTTATATATCGTAATTTCCTCTATAGATAAATATTCTGTTTATTATCATGATATTCTAATTAAAATTGTTGAACAAGTACTTGTCAGAATATTTTATATATATATATATATATATATTAAGATTATATGATGTATACAATCTCCCGTATGGTCTAATGGCTAGGATATCTGGCTTTCACCCAGGAGCTCCGGGTTCGATTCCCGGTACGGGAAATTTTTTTTTTTTTTCTTCTTTTCCCCTCCCCCCTCTCTCTCTCTCTTTAATATTATTCACTCTCGAATAAAATCAATTTACATTCAACAATAATCAACACCAGTTGATAAATAAACAGAATAATAATTTTTTAATAAAAAAAAAAAAAAAAAAAACAATTATTATTATTATAATACAAATTTCACGTATAATGAGTGTGTGTAATGTGAAAATAATTTATTTTCTGAAATAAACTTTTCGAGTTAACGTCAACGTCGCACACGATGAGGAAGAGAAACGAAAATGCTCAAAATTTTGCCATCATCATCATCATCATCATCATCATCATCATCATCATCATCGTTGTCGTTGTCGTTGTCGTCATCATCGTCATCAGTGAGATGTAGTTGTGTGGGAGGGGAAGAAGAGTGCACACATCCGACAGTGAAATAGAATGAGAGAATAAGAGAAAAACGATTGCTCAAATTATATTTATAGCACTTTATAACGTTTGGTTAGTATTTGAATATACTGCAGTCCACAAAATATACCGAGTATCTTTTAACGTGTTGTAATACGTTTCTGGATAACCAAAAGACATTATCATAAACAAAATTATATACACACACACACACACACACACATATACAGAGAGAGAAAGAGATAGTTCAGTAACTGACGTTTCGTTTATATTCATCACGTGTTTATTAGTATTTTTTCTACCGACGATTAACTCATTGAGTCAATCAACGAAACAATAAAAATTATCAATATAATAATAATTATTTATATATTTATATAAATATAATAGAATAAAATTATGTTTTGACGTAATATATTTAGTATAAGACACGAGTTTGATATTCCCAAATGTTCACAACTTTCTCATCTAATGAAAATTCATCTGATTTTACAACAGCAAAATGTTATTAATGATTTTATTTCCAAAAATAAATACACACACAATACATTGAAATTAAATGTGTATAGTGTGTGTGTGTGTGTGTGTGTGTGAGTGTATACAAGACAATGGCCAAGCCAATGTCATGCTCGATTTCACTTTGTTATACATTTTGTATCTTTATTACTCACATTCTTTTCAGACACAAACGAACTCGCTCATTCTTGCACTCACTCTCTCCTCAGTTCTAACTACCCATAAATGTTCACACACCGTAATTCACCCGCCCACGCATTACACACACACACACACATATATATATATATTTATATGTATGTATAGAAGTGGTTAACCAAGTGCAACGAGTCAAGGCACGCGCACGGTCACGTCGCACTCGATTATATACCTGAACACCCTATTATGGGTTCCACTTGCGTATACTCGTGTTAAATACATCTATATACATAAAATATATATACATTCATTATTTTATTTTCACCTCTCTACTGTTTATAATAATAATTATGATTTATTTTATTTTATTTTTTTTTTTGTTTGTTTGTTTGTTTTGTTTTGTTTCGTCAGTCGGTCATGCATTTAAATAATCAACTTCACCTGTTACTGCCACTGGACTTTTTTTTTTTTTGCTCTTTTTCTTTCTTATTTATTTTTTATTATCAACAATATAAATGTTGTGTAATAGAAATTATTAATTTTATTATTTATTTATTTATTTTTTTTTTCATGTTTTTTCATTTTGACACTCAGTCAGTTTTTTTATTTTTTTTTATATTATTTATTTACTGACATTACCCAAATTTCAATAATTTCTCTTGACAATTGTTATTATATATTTATTTATTTATTTATTTATTTATTTATTAAATTTTTATTTTTATTTTTATTTTTTATTGTTTCATCAGTCGATCGTGCATTTGAATAATCAACTTCACCTGTCACTGCTACTGGATTTATTCTATTTATTTATTTATTTTAATTTTTTCTTATTGACTTTTATTATTAACATAATAAATTGTGTAATAAAAATTATAAATTTTATTATTTCTTTATTTATTTATTTATTTATTATTTTTTTTTTTCTTTCATTTGGACACTCAATCATTTTATTATTTTTTTATATCCATTTTATTTATTCATTGACATTAACGAAATTTCAATAGTTTTTCACGTCACAGTTATTATTATTATTATTATTATTATTATTATTATATATAGAGGAAATTTTTGGTTTGACCACCTGTCACGTATTTCAAGTTGGTGCTTGCGTTGTGACAAAATATATTCAACTCTGTGTATCCTATTTATACAAATTAAACATTCAACAATTTGCTACAGTGTGTAACAAAAATAAAAAAAATCACCTACACACACACACACACACACACACTCATTTATATATATATATGTTATTTCACTTTTTTTTGGCACATAAACAAGAAAATAAATAAATAAATAAATAAAAGAAGAGAAGAGAAGAGAAGAGATGAGAAAAGAAACCAAATTTAAAAAAAATCCAACAATTAATTTTAATAAATGCATTTTTTTATTTTTTTTTTATTGTGTAAAATAATTTATTGGATAAAATAAATGTATAAAAATCATTGAAATATAAATAAATATAAATTCAGTGTATTAATAATAATTATTATAATGATAACAAGTTTAAATTCAATAAATGCATTTTTTTTTCCTTTTTTTTTCTTTTTTTTTTATTATGTAAAATAATTTATTGGACAAAATAAATATATATAAATATCATTAAAATTCAAATAAATATAAATTCATTGCAATAATGATTATAATAATGAGAAGAAGAAAAATGAAAAAAAAAAAAAAAAAAAAAAAAAAAAAAAAATTCACGAGATAAAGCGGAAGTAGAACATTATCCACGTATAAATGCACACAAAGACTTGGACTATATTTATAATCGCACGGCTGCGAGCATCAGCCGCAAAAGAGCTTTGTCAAAAGCTCCATCTCTTCCCACTCTCACTCACTCTCTCTCTCTCTCTCTCTCTTTCTCTTCTTCAAACACGTATATATATATACACACACATGTGTAAAGAATATTCAACGTATAAGTAATATATATTAATAATACACAACCAACAAAGCGAGAATGAATAATAAGAGTGAATAAAGACGAACTTTACATTTTGAAAAACGCAAAAAAAAAAAAAAAATTTTTCATCATTGGATAAGAAGAGCGAGAGAGTTGAATTGAGGGTGTGAGAAGAAGATGCTAAATAAAACGGTAATAAATAAATTGAAAAAAAAAAAAAAAAAAAAAAAAAAATGTGGAATTGTATTTTGTTGAGAGGTTAAAAGTTACGTCGACAGTGGTAAATTCATCTACACACACACACACATATATATATACATATACACACGTTGATCTAAATTTGTCCCTAAAACCCGTTGCAACTTGTATTTATTATCTCCCCCACCTTCATATATATATATATATATATATAAATCTCTCTCTCTTTCTCTTATTCTCTATATAATCCAAATGGTCGACTCATTCATGAGAAGTAAAGAGGATGCACGCGAATATGCAAACGATTATATGAACGTGAGTGAGATAAAGTGTAGAGAGAGAGGAATAATAAAACAAAAAAACAAAAAAAAGAAAAAAAGAAAAAAAGAAAAAAAGGGGGAAAAATAAAATGAGTAAAATGCGAGTGCACACGAGGTTGGAAATACAGTGACAGAGAATGAAACGTAATGGTGAAATGACGGGAGAGAAAGAGAGAGAGAGAGAGAAAAGGGAAAAATAAGTTGAAAGACCGCGCCGGAAATGCTCACGAGTGGCCAATGTTCATTCACTAACGCGGTTCACATAATCAGAGAAAATCTCCACATCTACATCCACGTTTCACATACCCATTCTCATCTTTCAAAATTATATTATTTATTTATTTATTTATTTATTTATTTATTATTGTATTTCTTGATTTCATCCGTTTCACAATCGCGTTATTATCACTACAGTTAAACAGCCAAGGGAGAGAAGGGAGGAAATAAAAATTTCAAAAAGAAAATTAAAAATTTGTAATTAACTTTTTTTTTTTTTTTTTTTTAAATTTTTTTTCGGAGAGGGAAGAGTCGGAGGGTATTTTTAATGAATGAAGAAGAGGATAAAAGTTTGTGAGGCTTGTCCGGACGTGCTGTTGACTCGTTTCACTTTGAAAAAATGTTGGTCGTTCTTGTTTTTGTTTTTTTGTTTTTTTCTTTTCTTTTCTTTTCTTCATTTTCATTTTAATATTTTTGTGTTAAATTTTCGCGTGTATGAAAGAGGAAAATAGAAATATGTCATTTTCCTCTCCTTTTTTTTTGTTGTTTTTTTGTGTCTGTTGGTTGTCAGTGTGTGAAATAGATCACGTGATATGTCAGCGCAATTTTTCTGTATTTTTCATTTTTTTTTTTTTTTTCAAAAAATTTTTTCCCTCTTTCATTTTTATTACGATGGAAAAATATCACGTTCATTTTGTATTGGCAAATGTAAAAAATATAATACGAATAACTTTTTTTGTTTTTTTTTTTTATCATCTATTTATTATTCATTTATTTATATGAATAAATAATTTATTAGATACATTTAATTACGAGATCTATACATTTTCTTTTATACTCCAAAGGAATTTGTTTCTCATAGTTTTTCTTTTATTATCATTATTCATTTATTTATTTATTTATTTATTTATTTATTTATTATTATTTCCTTCTTCTCTTCATCTTCATCTTCTTTTGCCTTGTGAGTTTAAATATATAGATATCGTGGAAATAAAATAACACACACATAAAGTGCACGTTGATTAAGTCATAAAGCGCCGCGTCGTATAAATAAAAAAAAAAACAAAGAAAAAAAAAATAAATTAAAAAGATAGAGAAAATGTTGATGATTTAATGTGACGATGTTTGTTATCTTCGTCTTATTATTTATTTTATTTCTGTTTAATTCACTTATTATTATTATTATTTTTTTTTTTTTTCTTTCCAATTTTTTATTTATTCAATCGTGTCATTTTGTACTTATTCGTCGTTACTCGTAAATAGAATTAATTCCAATTATTCGCGTATCACGTTATCGTATCAATTATAAAAAAAAAAAAAAAAAAAAAAAAAAAAAAAAATCTTATACAAAATATAAATAAAATGATAAAATGTCGATGATTATTGTGTGAGAAAGATGAAAATACCCGTGGACTTTGTAAAATGTAATATTTTTTACAAGGACAAATGTGACAAGTGAACGTACACAGTGAAAAAAAATAAATAAATAAATAAATAAAGAAACAAGAAGGAGAATAAAATGTGTGTGAGTGAGATATGAATTTTGTTGGAATGACATGAAAGGGATGCGCGCACCGACGCCATTCTCGTTTTGCGTTTTACTCCTCTACACACAAATCAACAACAAAAAAAAAAAAAACGAAATACCCAATGAAACAAATGGACAAATAGCGTCGCGTCATTTCTATACACGTCGTTGTGATTGTTAAAAAAAACATCGGACAGATAAAATAAAACCAAAAAAAAAAAAAAAACACCTGGAAAAATTGAGAAAATTAAAAATTTACATTTCATATTTCACGCGTGTGTCTGTGTCTAATTTTGTCTACCAAAAAAACTGGAGACCCTTCATATCCCTCCTTTTCCTTCTCCTTCTCCTCCCCCCCCCCCTCCTCCTGGTCCCTTTAACTTTATCATTAAATTTATTATTGATTGATAACAAATAAAAATTAAAATGTATAAATGGAATTTTTTTTTTTTCCATTTATTCATTACAAATGTAAAAATTCATTGCGCAGGTAAAAACGCCCTGTATATTTATATCTTCCGTGTGTTTGTATGTGTTTGTGTGTGTGTGTGTGTGTGTGTTTGTTTTTTAGTATTGTGGGGTGTGGGCGTATGAAAACCGGCGCGATAACAATGTACATTGTGATTTGCGCGGGTGGTGGCTGAAAGCGCCTTATTGGTCGACTCAACTGAGCAACCCAAAACTCCCACCCCCAATGCCTCCATTGGATACGCGAAATCTATTATATATATATAATACAAGGGGTTGGTATTTTATATATATCAAAACTATTTATTGTGTAATGAAACAAATAAAAAAAATTTTTTATACAATTTTTTTTGGTTTTATTTTTGGAATTGAATTGTCCAGTGATTAAATTTATTCCATTGATATACAATAAATACACGTTTAATTAAATAAATAGAGTAAGAGAAAGGAAGAATTGTATGAAGAAAAAAAAAAAAAAAAACAAACAAAAAAAAAAATCGTATGAATGAATAAAAAATAATTGAATAAAATCGAAATTTTTGGATAAAAAAAAAAGGTATTTTTTATTACTATGAAATATATATAAAATTAATATCACCGTGTATAATTATTCAATTGTATTTTGTATACAGTGAAGAAATAATATAGGAAATAAAAGTGAGTGTAGTGGGGCAAAAGACACATGATAAAATACAAGCGTGGGTGTATGAGCAAAAGAAGGCGGGCAAAGTTGGTGTGACGAAAAGGGCGTGGCATAAAAGCCAAGAGGAGAAGAAATACTCGTGATATTGTGTAGAGATGACGTGTGTGCGCGGGCGCGTATGTTTGATAAAGATAGAAAATAAAAGGAGTTGACATTAGAGTGGGATGAGACAGATGATATTTATATGTGTATATGTATGTGTATGTGTATGTGTGTGTGTTAAAGGAAGGGAATGAGTGAGATCGAGTGAGAGAGAATTGATTGCTTGGGATGTTGGAACGCGCACATGGAATAAAATGTGAGTGAGTGAATGAGCGATAATATTTGTATTGGCACACAAAATCAAGTGACTATCCTATATCTAACTCTCTCTAACTCACGTTTTTTCGTGTCAAGTTGAATATATCGAGTTGATATTTAAAAGATAGAGAGAGAGAGAGAGAGAGAGAGTGTGTTGTTGTTGTTGGTATCAGTGAATTGTAGTGGGGATTGACGCGCACACTGTCAGTGATAGAAGTGACGAGAGTTTGTGTATTGCGTATTGGAAATTGAGTTGAGTGGAGGGGAGAAGAGTGAGAGAGTTAGACAAGAGAACGGGGAAGGTGGGGGGTGGCAAGGGTAATGGATAGAGAGAGGGAGGAGGGTTGGATAGGTAGTAATGGAGAGGGAGATATTGGTAAAGAGAGGGTGGGGAGAAGAGTTAGAGGGGGGGGGGGGGGGGGGATTGGGTTGGCGGTTTTTGTTGAACGCGCCGGCGACGAGTCAGCGCCCGCGCCGAATCTCGTCGGTTCACGATTTTACGTTTGTCCCGCAACTCACCAGTCAGTCGCAATCGACACAACCGACGTGGTGTTGTCATTATTTATATTGTCTATTTCTATCTCTTGTTCCTCTCCTCTGTCTCTCTCTGTCTCTCTCTTTCTTTCTGTTTTACATACACACACACACACACACACACACTATTGTCAATATAATTATAATTGATAATTTATTGTGTTTTTTTTTTTTTTTTCTTGTTTTATTTATTTATTTTTTTTTTTTTTTGTTATTATTTTATTTCATCCATTCAAAACCTCGTTACTGGTTCTATTATCTCCTGGCTCCTGTTCACCTGTTCCCATTCCCTCCCCCTCCTCATTCATTTATTATTTTACAAATGGATTTTTTTATTTTTTTTTTTTTTTATTAATTAATAATATTTATTGAATATTTATTTGTTACGTGTTTAAACGTGTATTTATGTCAATTATTCAATTGATAATAATTGAAATATAATTTTTATTTTATTTTATTTTATTTTATTTTATTTATTTATTTTTTTGTTTTTTTTTTTGTTTTTGATCTTTGTGTACAATAACAATCACAATTACAATCGCGTAATAAATGAAAAAAAAAAAAAAAAAAAGAAATTATAAAATAATTATTATATTGAATATAAAAATTGTGAAGAGACAGAGGTGAAAGGATTTTTTATTTTTCATTTTTTTTTTTTTTTCTTCAGTTTTGATATTTATTATTAGTATTAAATAAACTGTGTGTTTTATGTTAACAGTGATATTATTGTATTTTTTCATTTTCACGGGTATTTAAATATAAATAACCGTAGAAAAAAAGGAAAAAAATAAAAAAAAAAAATAAATAAATAAATAAATGGATAATAATAATAACAATAATAATAGTGGATAAATTTTGTGTGGTGTTTTCAATAATCGTGTGTGTTTTCACTCTGAAATAACGAGAAAAAGAGGAGAAAAAAAAAAAAAAAAAAAAAAAAAAAAACGATAAATAAAAAATTTACAATTTTACATCTAATTATTGATTAAAAAAAAATATATATATATATATCTTATTGCAAAGCAGGATGATGATATGAGCACGTTATTCAGGTGAGTAAAAATAAATTCAATGGAAAAAAAATTTAAAAAAAAAAAAAATTGAGAGAGATAAATTAATTGACGGTTCATTTGAATAAAATATAAAATAATTTCTTGGAAAATTTATGGGGTGGTAGAGGGAAAAAAAAAAAAAAAAAAAGGGGGATGATGGTGAAATGTAGTGTGACAATAAAAATGATAATTACAGAGAGAGAGAGAGAGTCATGCGTGAGGTGTAATGACACTCTTGTCCACGCATGAATAACGTGCGTGTATTGTGTAGACTGAGATTGTACACGAGGTAGTTAGTAAAAGAGAAAGAGAGAAAGAGAGAGAGGAGATCAAGAATTGAGAAAGGGGCGGGAAAAAAAAAATATATATATAATAATAATAGTAGAAAGGGAGAAAAAGACCGTGCAACGCATTTGACCCAGTGACCCTACGTGTATTCTCACACACACACACGCGTTTATACATTTTTATTTCTATTATACGTGAGATTGTATTAGTAACGTGTATAAATTCTATATACGACCCTCATTCGATTCCCTTTCCTCCACATTTATAATATATAAATAATATCTGTGTGTGTGTGTGTGTGTGTGTGTGTTTGTATTTGTTTGAGTGTAGTCAGTGAAATAATATCGTGTTACATTTTGATGTCTTCACTTAAATTCTATTGTCGTTGTATTTCAAGTTTTACTTTTGGTACACGAAAATTTGTGTGATTCAGTCGTGTGATACGTTTGAATTAAATTTAATAATAAATTAAATATTTTTAATTCACATTTTTTTCTTTTTTTTTTTTTTTCAATTAAATCAAATAATCAAATAATCAAGAATTAATATTTAATATAGAATATTAATAATTATAAATAAATTAATTAATTAATTAATTGATTGATTGATTGATTTGTATTATAATTTGGATGTTAAAATTGTAATTGGATTAATTTGGATGATTTTTTTTTTGTTTTTTTAATTTAATTAAATTTTTTTTTTAAAAAAAACTCAAGAAAGAACTTTACTGTTACACATAAGTCAAAGTCTCATGATTATATATACAGTGAGATTAAGAGAGAGAAATAGAATTGAGAGGGAGTAAGAGATGATTTTAAAATAGTCCGGGACCATCGTAAAAAAGAATAATGACTGAGAAAAAAAAATGTGAGAAAGTGAGACAGATAGAGTTTATATAGATAGACAAACGTGTCTGTTGTTCTTCCGACGTCTATTATATGCGTACTCTAAAAAAGAAAAAAAAAAAAATAGGATTTTTTTTCTTTTTTTTTATTCTTTCCAACGTCCCCAATAGAAAAATATTTATTTCTCCATTTTTTTTTTTTTATTTTTTTTTATTTTTTCTCTCGAGTATTGTCTTATATCTCACGACAATTGAGTGAAGAAAAAAAATATATATATATATATATAATAAAAAATAATAATAAACGTCTGTACATGTTTATTGTATTGATGAATTTTTTTTTTTTATTTAAAAAAAAAAAAATTTTGTTTTTTTATTATTCAAAATAAGGGCGATTTTAGAATTGAAATGAAATATGCGAATATGATGTAGACAATTTTGGAAGCGTCTTCTACGAAATTTCCGGATAATTACTCTTTGTCCTCGCAAAAAGCAAAAGAACGTGAGTGTGTGCGTGTGTGTGTGTGTGTGTCGTGTGTCGTGTGTGGACCGCGTGGATGAGTAATCGTGGCAGTAAAACTGTTCGGCAGTCGCCATATGCGACAACTGTTTCACTAAATGAGTGTGACTGAGAGGAAATAAAGAAATGAATGAGATGAAAATTTAAATTTTTATTTGTGTGTACGTGTGTATAGAAGAATGAGACGAGAGATTTATAATGAACCTGGAGAAAAATAGAGTCACTGAATAAAAAGAATCGAAATTATCTGCAATTGTAATTTATTTGTTTTTTTTTTTTTATTTCTTTTTTTTTCCGACGGTATTTTTCTTTATTTCTATTATTTATTCATTTATTTATTCAATATTGTATATTTTTTTGCAATTAATTCCACGAATATTTAATAATTGATATTTTAATCTGTGATATTTATTGATGAGACGATTGACAGCAAAAAGTGAATTCCTTTTTTTTTTTTTTTCTTGCATTTTATTTATCACTTACACAATTTTATTTACAATTAATTGGATATTGCAATTATACGATACAATTCAAATACAATCTGCATTGAGGAATTTGAATTACGTCGAAATAATTGTTACATTTTTTTTTGTTTTTGTTTTTTTTTATATTTTTAAATAAAAAACAAAAATATAAAAATTTATAAACAAATAAATAAAAGGAATTTCAATCGGTAATTTCACATTATTTCACGTATATTTACAATTAATACGAACAATAATTGATATTTCTTGTGTTAATTCATTCGTATTTGTCGCAATTGATGACAATTCAAAATAAAACGAATGAAAAAGGTGGGAAAAAAAAAATAAAACAGGAAATTTTTCTTTTTTTTTTTTTTTTTTTTTTCAATCATTAAATAAATTTTTATTTCAATCCAATACATTTTCCACTTGTCTCTCTCTCTCTCTCATTTGAAAATTTCACCGTTCTCATTTCAAATTCCGCATTGTCGTAGAGTAAAATAGAAAAAAAAAAAAAAAAATGACGTGAAGCAAAAGACAGTAAAATAATTTCAAGTGTCTACGACAAAAAAAAAAAAAAAAACCCATAGACAATCTACACGCATTAGCTCACTACACTTTTGTTCTTGACACATGAAGAGCATATACAAAGTAAAAGAGAGAAAGAGAATAGAAAAAAAAAAAAGACATTGAAAAAGATAAAGAGTTTTGTCTTGTGACACTCACAAATACATTTTTCAACGCACAAATAATTTTATGAATATAAAACACACGCACAAAAATTCAACTTCTTATTCTTTTATATTCTTTTATATATTTTCTTTCCTTTTTTTTTTTTTTTTTTTTTCTATTGGTAGAGCGCACGTGGGTGCTATTTGATGGTTTTAGTGTACACGAAAAGGGTTAGAGAGAATATCCGCGTGCTCTCGTTCTATCCGGTTTTAACGCGTTGCTAATGCTCGCGTGGACTAATCCAAAAGGGAAAGACAGAAGAAAAGTATATAGATATATATAACTGTATGTATACATATTTGTATGAGTGACGATGCTCTCTGTAGCTTAAAATTACATATATATATAGACATGTGTGGCAATGGGGTCGACATAGTGTAGGCGGGTGGGGGTGGTGAAGAGTAGAAAAGGGGGAAACGATGCGACGGGTAACACTAACGCGTTCCAGATGCCGCTCGCTTTGTTCTCGTATTTTACTTCTTAGAATGTCCGACGAAAGGAAGAAAAAAAAAAAGAAAAAAAAAATAACAAATATAAATGTATTCTTTTTTTTTTTGTTTTTAATTATTTACAAACAGTGGATTGTTTAAATAAACTGTAATTCATTGGAATTTAATTAATTATTGGTGAAATCATTTTATTTCACGCAGATTTGAAGTTTTGCGATTATTTTGATTATTTATTTATGATTAATTATTCGGTTGGTTAATGTATTGGATTTTATGTTATTTATTATATATGTATATATATATATATATGTGTGTGTGTGTGTGTGTGTTTATATTTTTTTGTTTTAGTGTATATTGAAGGGAAAAAAAAAGGAGGGAGCGAGTATGAACTTTTGATGTTTATTAAAAATATTTAATCTGACGAAATTTTCTCACGTATACATGAACACATTCAAACTCACACAACTCAACGACAAATGTACCAATTTTAAAATTGAAAATATATATAAAATATTGAGAAAATAACTGTTAAAATGACTACTAATAAGAGATATTTAAAAAATTTATTAACAACAATACAAACGTTTGAATATTCACAAATTTTTATGTCAATAAAATTTTTTTTTATCATCCACTCATTGAACAATTTGACATTCATTTATCAATGAGTTAAATTCAATATTAATTATTATGTGTTAGTGTGTGTATGTATACTCTTGTTTCAGTGTAAATTAGAGAGAAAAAAAAAAGGAAGAGAAAGGGGAGGGGAAGGGGGGGAGGTATGAATTTGCAATGTTTATTAAAAAATTTTAATTTGATGAAATTTTCTTACGTGTACATGAGCACATTCAAACTCACACAACTCAACGACAAATAAACCAATTTTAAAATTAAAAATATACTTGCAAACTTGAGAAAATAACCGTTAAAACGACTACTAATAAGATATATTTAAAAAATTTATTAACAACAATACAAACGTTTGAATTTCGATAAATTTTTGTCTGTCATACAACTTATGCATCACAATTTCACGTCTTTGAATGTCCAACGATAAAAAAAAAAAAAAGTATAAATCTATCCTCCTCTCTTTTCTCTCTTTCAAACTGTATACACACCCATTATATTGTTTAAATAAACAATAATTCAATGAATTCCAATTTATTTATTGGAGAAGCAATTGATACTTTTGATTGATAAAAATTTCCAGTTGTGGTAATTTCAGATTTTTCTGTTTCATCTTTTTTTTTTTTTTTTTTTTTCTTTTTTTGTTTAGCAATTTGATACTAAACACATGGCCCCACTTCTCCTTAAAACTTACACTCGACCAGAAGGCCCTCTCTGGCCATCTCACTTTTTTTTTTTAATTCCTATACCTTGTCTTTCTCTTTCTATTCTAATCATTTCTTGCATACACCATCACATTTTACTTCCCCTCTTTGTTGAGATTGTGCTTGAGACCACGAGAAAAAAAAAAAAAAAAAACATTTTCTTTGGTATTTCCATGAGATATAGACACACACACACACAACACACAACACACACACACGCGGATGGGATAAAGTCATTGGTTGTTTGTAACAGTTGGAATATTATGTAGTGAGAAATCAAGAGAAAATGTCTGAATATATATTTTTTTTTTTCGTTTATTATTATTTAATTTTTTATGTTAAGATAAAAAGATATATCGAAGTTTGTCACGAATTTGCGTTCCACCTCTTCGTCATTATCAAATAAAAATTTAATGTGTATTACAATATTTATTATTATTATATTTATTTATTTATTTATTTATTTTTTTTTTTGTTCATATTTATGTACAATCATTTTATTATTTGATGATTTATTTATCGCGGTGTGATTTCACGCAGTGTAAAATTAATCTTTGACAATCGGTTTTGTATTTATATTAATCGATTTGCTTCGTTAGTTTCGACTGTATTTTTTTTTTTGTTTTTCAATCTTGTGAATAAAAACACCAGGTGGTAAAGTAGATTTATTTAATATATAAATAATTAAATGAATAAATAAATAAATTGTATATAATTTGAAAATAAAAAAATAATAATAAATAAAATTTTCAAGTGTACACACGTTAAATTGATTAATTTTGTATATTTTATATTGATTTTTGTATTGGATTAAAGATACTCGTGATTAAATTAATTGACATTTATTAGTATATAAATAAATAAATAAATAAATAAATAATATAATATAATATAATATAATTAATGTTGTGTGTCAATGTTGGGTGTGGTTATTCATAAATAAACAAGAGCATTGGCATCAAAAGAACAGACAGGATGAAATGACAGAGAGTAAGAAAAGAAAATAAAAAAAAAAAAAGAAAAAAAAAATACATAAAAAGTGACGAGGAAGAAAAATTTTTATTCAAGTGTATTCCATTATGTAGAGCATATCCTCGTGCTTCTACAGAGAATACTAACGATATAATATTGTTTTTTTTTTTTTTTCCATCTTTTTTTACTCGTACAATATAAATCACATTACATTACATAATATAAAATACATAAATAATATATAAACAAATATATATTTTGTTGTTGTTGTTGTTTTTTTTTTTTTGTTTATTTTATTTTCAAGTTTTCAAAGTGACAAAAAGTTTTATCAACTCGCGGATTATTTTATTTATTTATTTATTTATTTATTTATTTATTTATTTATTTATTTATTATTTGTGTATATTTTTATATTCTCTCACGATATTATGTATGGTATGTATAAATTTATCATACTCTACTCCAAAAACTATATAATCGTTCAGGCGTGCAAGTTTCTTCACATAGTAATTTTGTATTTGTATTTGTGTGTGTGTGTGTGTGTGAGTGTGTGTGTGCTACTTGAGTCCGAACAGATGCCACTATGACTTCCTCTTAGAAACAAAAATGAAGCTCAGAGAGTTCCCATTGTGTGAATATTTATAGATTGTTTAATTCCAAATTGTTCAACGTGTCGGAGAATAGTAGAATATTATTGACATAAAAATTTATCGAAATTCAAACGTTTGTATTGTTGTTGATAAATTTTTTAAATATATCTTATTAGTAGTCGTTTTAACGGTTATTTTCTCAAGTTTGCAAGTATATTTTTAATTTTGAAATTGGTTTATTTGTCGTTGAGTTGTGTGAGTTTGAATGTGCTCATGTACACGTAAGAAAATTTCATCAAATTAAAATTTTTTAATAAACATTGCAAATTCATATCTCCCCCCCTCCCCCTCCCCCTCCCCTTTCTCTTCCTTTTTTTTTTCTCTCTAATTTACACTGAAACAAGAGTATACATACACACACTAACACATAATAATTAATATTGAATTTAACTCATTGATGAATGAATGTCAAATTATTCAATGAGTGGATGATAAAAAAAAATTTTATTGACATAAAAATTTGTGAGTATTCAAACGTTTGTATTGTTGTTGATAAATTTTTTAAATATATCTTATTAGTAGTCATTTTAACGGTTATCTTCTCAAGTTTCTAAATATATTTTCAATTTTAAAATTGGTGTATTTGTCGTTGAGTTGTGTGAGTTTGAATGTGCTCATGTACACGTGAGAAAATTTCGTCAGATTAAATAATTTTAATAAACATCAAAAATTCATACTCGCTCCCTCCTTTCTTTTTCCCTTCAATTTACACTAAAACAAAAAAATATAAACACACACACACACATATATATATATATATATACAATAAATAATACTAAATTCATTACATCAATCAAACAAATTATAAATCATAAATAAATGTATAATTAGAATTATTACAAAACTCACAATCTGTAAAATAAAATTATTTCAAAATAAAATTTGTAAAATTTATTAATTCACGTATAAAATAAAAATTCATAATTCACATATAGACACATAAGTGGAACAGAGAGAAATCGAGGATGAAGACTATCATGTCAAGAAAGTCCCATTTTTTATTATATAGTCATAACATTTTTATACTTTACTTTATTTATTTATTTATTATTTATTATTATTATTCTTTTTTTTTTTTTTTTTTCAATTCTTCTTCATGATATACTTACATTTTATCGGAATTTATATGGAGTAAATGTAACCGGGATGTTCGACCTTTTCAGTATATACAGATAAGCTCATCTCTACATATCCCATTACACACACACAAAGTTATTTATATATTCACAATTACATATAAATACATGTATATTTAATAAATATATTTATTAATGTTTCAATGAATTCATACACTGCAAAGATTATAATTTTTATTTTTATTTCTTATTCGTTGTTACTCTTTACTTTTTATCTTTATTTATTTACTTAATATTATTATTTTTTATTTATTCAATTTTTTTTTTTTTCTTGTTACATTTTTTTTCTTTTTTTTTTTTGGTTATTATTTATTTCATTTGAGTTTGAGAATGAGAGCAATTCGTAGAGTTGATATCGCTCTTGCAACAACACGTCGTTGTTCTCTTTCTTTCTTTCGTCTTTCTCGTACTCGTCGAGTTTAGTCTTGTCAATGAAATAAAGACACCCAAGACACAGCGAATGAATGGAGATTAGTCGGCATTGCCCGTGTGGATTCTCCTCTCACTGTAGTTTTGTTATATATAAAAAGCCCATGTAGTAAAGACACTAAAGTATTTACTCATACTCGTGTATATATATACAATATATATATATATACACACACACACACACGCGTATATACTTGAAGAAATTCATATATATCTCTCTCTTTATTTTATTATATTCATCAATTTTATTAAGTTCAAATGCGTCTCGTGTGTTATCTCATTTTATTCATTCTTAAACTAAAAACGTGTGGATTTTTTTTTTCTTTTTCTTTCTTTTGCCTCTTGTTCATTCTAACTTTTCTAATGAATGAAACAAAAATATTCAAGTCACTGTATGCATGACTTGGAACTTTTTCATCTTGACTCATGTTTGTTTTAATGATTCTCTTTCCCTTTCTTTTCTCTCCCTTCTTCATCTTTTTTTTTTTTTTTTTTTTTTTCCTTCCACTATCTCCGTTTAAAATTACTCGGGGTTGCAAGTGTTGGCTCCTGTTTCTCCCCCTCCCTGTTTCTCTCTCTCTCTCTTTTTTTTTGGTGTAAATCTTTTTTTTTTTTTCTCACTCTCTAATACTGTACAAATAGAACAAAAAAAAATGACATCTGGAAAGTCTGTTAACTATATTTCATTTAGTTCACCACGAAAAAACAAAAAAAAAATTTTTTATTTTTTATTTTTTATTTTTTTCTTCGTAAAAAATTCTTTACTATTGTTTATATATATATATATATTTGTATGAAATAATGGAAATAATGTATTGAGAGAAAGAGAAAAGTGAAGAGAAAAAATGGGTTGCAAAAAAAAAAAAGTTCAAAAATTTTTGTACTTGAATAAATTGCAAATTTTCATTCTCATTTGCGCAATAAATTATTTCATATACATAAAGATGAAATAGTTTATATATACTTGTGTGTATGTGTGTATGTGTGTGTAGTGATTATCTCATTCTCTTGTCTCTCTACGATATCCCACTACACAAAATCCCTGTCGTCGTTGTCGTCGTTGTTGGTCGTACGAGTTTCATTCCCCTCCCTTCTCGTCATTTTCATTCTTGTCAAACTGTCGTTGTTTCAAAACCGCTTGCTACACATAATACACACACACATATATATATATTTCATTGTATCATTCAAACATTCACATCGTTATAATATACAGAGTGTGATATCGTGTGTAAATTAGCGTAAATGATGATCCATCAAATAAAAAACGTGCAAAGTTTAATATCAAAATTAACAAACACGCAATTTCTTCAAATTTACATTGTTAAATTATTAATATTATCATTAATATTATTTATTTATTTATTTATTTATTTTTGTTATTTATATAAATTTTATTATCTTTGAGATAAAGAATAAAATAATTTCAAGTTTATTTTATAATCTTGAGGAATTTTTTTTTTTAATTTTTAATTTTTAATTTTTAATTTTTTTTTTTTTTTCTCTTTTTTTCTTTGATGTTGAACGTTGTCTCGATGAGATTCCATTACAAAATGTAAAACAATTATATATATGTGTACGACAAAATACAAAAAGACATATATATATATATATTTGATTTGAACATGTGAATTGACCTGATTGACCCTTTGCATTGCGATAAGTAGATAATGGAAATAGAGATATTCATATTTCGTGTTAATATTGCAAAACATTTTATGTATATATACAATGAATGGTTGATTATTTCGTTATTAGGCAAGATAATACGTGACGGATTATATTGCGACTTTTCTTATATAACTCAGATTTATCATTTAATATTAAATATCAATCGGTTTGTATGGAGATATACACACAGTCATTATTGTTTAGAGGATTTTTGGCTGATGTAATGTTTTATAATATTGAGATAATTGTAGTAATTTGGAATTTTTTTTTTGTATTTTTTAGGTTTTTCGTAATTTTTTAGAATTTTTTAAAATTTTCTTTTTCATATTTTATATTTACTTATTTCATAAATTGTATACACTTCAAATATGAAAATATTCCAAGTGTTTATATGTAAAATATTTTCGATATAGTCAATTTAGTGTAGCGGAAATAATTTAATAGCGTCATCATAGTAATTACAATTAACGATTGATAGATATGTATTAATGAAATATTTGTAACACTCTAAGGAGTGACCAATTTCCTACTCAAGATTAAATCCCTCCAAAGTACAAATATCGATTTTACTCTATAAAATCTGATCCCCTCTCTTTTTTTTTTTTTTTGTTTTCACTTCTTCATTCTCGTCGTTCATATGTGCAATTATAAATAAATACAAATAAATATATATAATCAATCAATCAAACAATAACACTGGATATTGAACGAATATAAATCCGCAAAAACAAAAAAAAAAAAAGAAAATTTACAACGCAATTTAAATTCAGTATTTCATTTGTATGGATAAATTGTAAAATAACGATAATTCAAAACTGAAATAAAAATATAAAAAATATAAAAAAATCGAAGAAATTTAATATAAAACTGAAGTGTCTGTGTGGTTGCGCTTGTGTTGCAGAGTAAGGATGTCCTCTAAGAGGAAGTCACCACCAACGAAGCTATCGGAGGGCGGGGGCGGTGCGGATAAATGTGCGGGTGGTGAGGAAGAGGAAGATACTACGTCATTGGTGGGTGGTAGTGGCGGTGGTGGTGGTTTTTGTAGTAGTGGTGGTGGTGGTAGCACTACCAGTAGTTGCACTGGTATTGATATTATTCCTGATCTACCACCAAATAGTGACGTCGTTGTAAACATCATAAAGGACAATCAAGACAACAATACAATTGATCGTCTCCATCCACATTATCATCATAATCATCATCATTCTCATACTCCCAATCATCATTATCAAAATAATAATAATAATAATAATAATAATAATAATAATAATAATCAACGATATCATTCCCAATTGAATCAAGACGAAGATTGTGATTATCGTCGTGATTACGAATCATCTGGTTGTTCATCACCCGATACAATTACAAGTGATCAAGATTTTGGTGATTCAACATCACCATTAAATTCATCACCACCACCACCACCATCATCATCATCATCATCATCAACAGTAGTAGTAACAACAGCAGGAGCAGCAGCAACAGCAGCAGCAGCAGCAGGAACAGCATTGACAACAATATCAACAATTGCCACTGTTTCACAACAATCAATATTATCACCATCACCACCAATACCAATATCAATATCAATACCAATAACAACAACAACAACAACAATATCAACGTCAACATCAACATCAACATCAATGTCAATAATTAAAAATCAACAGAGGCATTATCATCAAAATCATGATACAATTCAACAACAATTACAATTAAATACATATACAAATAATAATTTACAAACAAATTATATTAATAATAATAATAATAATAATAATAATAATAATAATAATAATAATAATAATCAATTGGGAATAATTGATGGAACAAATACGGAATGTGATTCACCTCCAGCAATTGTCAATGAACAATATTTTACAAATAATCCACATCAATTGCACAATAATAATAATAATAATAATAATAATAATAATAATACAGTCACATATAATAATAATACTAATAATAATAATAATAATAATATTAATACAAGTAATAGTAATAATAATGTGATTAATAATTGTGGACATGGAAATTCAACGAGTGTTGGTACAAAACGTTCGATGAATGATGTTTTGAAGAGATTAACGTGTAAACGTAGACGTGTATCATTGTCAAATTCAGAAATGGATTGTTTAAGTGAAAAACGATCACAATTGTCAATTGTATCTGCAACATCAACGATGACAGTGGGTGTCACAGCTGCTACGACTACCACTGCGGCTGTTACTACTGGTACTACAGCGTCATCTACATCATCTTCGACAAATCATAGTAACAATAGGTTAGTTTTTGTTTGATATGTTTTTTTTTTTTGTTTTGTTACGAGGGGTATATTTTTATTTGTTTAATTGTACTCGTCGATTTTTATTTTGCTGTAGATTTTATTTGTTTTTTTTTTTTTTTCTGTTATTTTTTTATTGTAGTGTAGTTTCTTTGATGGTGTGACGGTAATTTCTGGGGTTTTTTTGTTTTGTTTTTTCGGTTTGATTTGGATTGAAGAAATTGCTGTTGTTGTTGTTGTTGTAGTTGCAAATTATTGGACAGATGAAATAGACACGAGTAGAAGTGATCGAGCGTTTTGGTTTTACACAGCCGAATATTTTTAATGTTCTGGCTGGCAATGAATTTAATACATTGCATGAATTATATATATGTATATATGTGTGTGTATGTGTGTGTATGTGTGTGTTAAATACACGTAAGATATTCTGCAACAGAGCCAAAATACACTTTGGATTATTTCACGATTACGCAAATAAAATTGAATATTTTTGTGCAAAATTTTAATCTGGATATCGTTCAATTCTCTATATAAAATTTTCATCCACCTCCCCATTATCTTTTTTTATCACACACCACATTTTTCATCTCTTTATTCTACAATTTTTCTTTTTTTTTTTTTAAATTTTCTTTTTCTATTTAATATCGTTCAAGAACATTAGAAAATAACTATCTAATAATATACATTTTAAATCTCTTGTTTTATTCCTATTTTTATATCTTCTTTTTTTTTTTTTTTTTAATTCTCTTTTATTCTCTTTTTTTTTTTTCCCTCACTCACTTTTTCTCTTTTTTTTTTTTTTTCTCATTCCGAATGAATAGTGTATCATGAAAGACCAAGACGTGCGCGCGGATCTAAAAAAAGAAAATAAGCCCTTGGGTAATATAATGACAGAATGAGTCTTTTGTTGGATGGTGGGCGCAAATGAGAGAACGAAAGAGAAAAATCTCTGTATAACTTCTTTGCAACATAATAATACACACACACATACACACACACACACACACACACACATATTATACATACAATATATATGGCATTGATATTAATCGAGACGGAATGAAAATACAGTGGGGATAATACTCGTGAATACGATAAATAATAATAATAAATATTTTTATATAAATTAATTAATAAATCACATTTAATATCAACCAAAAATTTTTTTTTTTTTTTTCCTCCTATTTTTTTTATCTCTTCAATCTCTAAATTATCAATATTTCAATTTACTTAAATTATTATTTTTTTTAATTTAATTGAATGAAAAAAAAGAAGAAAAAAAACCAAGAAAAAACCAAAAAAATAAATAAATAGTAAAAATTACAATTAAAATCACTCATTTTTTCATGTCCAGTTTTATATTCCACAGTTTGATAATAATAAAAAAATGAAAGACACACACACACACACACACACACATATATATATATATATATATATGTAAAGATTGTGTATTCGTAGAGGGGGTGGGACGAGAGAGAAAAGATTGCAAGGGGATACACGAGTTTTAAAGAGCGTGGGTTTGAGGGCGGTGTCCAAGAACTCACCGACACATACACAAATACATACAAATACACACATACAATTTTATATATATATATATATATATATATATATGTGTGTGTTGGTATCCCGGGACCCATCACCGGTGCAAACAGACACTTTTGCTGAGATTGCGCGGCCGCGATCCTATTTATTATTCACTAACTCGGACGTGCAACGTCAGTCGCGTTTTCACCATCAAAAATAAGAATAAAAAAAAATATTCTCTCTCTTTTCTTTATAAATATATATATATATATGTCTCTCTGTAAATATGTGATGTACTTGAATTTATTTTATTTTATTTATTTTCATTTTTGGATTCTTCTTGTTTTTTCTATTGAGAATTAATTTATTAATCTTTTCTTTTTTTTTTTTTTTTTTCTTGTTTTGTTTGCTGTTGGTGCATTTAGTAACTGCAATTTATCAACGATCAATAATTCACAACAACAATTGTCCACGTCACCATCGGGCAATGGAAGATTAACTGGAAATACAGATTGTAATAATCAAGACGGTGCTGTGGCATTACATCGGATCTTGTGTGCCGAGAGTTTTGCTGAAAAGGAACGTCAATTGTCAGAAATTATTTTACACTTGCAATTTCTCAGGGAACAAATGCTACAACAATTGGATCAAACTAAGGTAAGATTATACAATTTATCTATTTATATTTAATATAAATTAATAAATAAATAAAATAGTCAATGGACAATTGTCATATCGTGAATAATAAAAAAAATTAATAAATAAAAATATTAAATGAGTAAAAAAATAAAAATCAAAAATATATTTTTTTTTTTTTCCTTTTTTTTTTTTTAATAGTTTTAGAGACAGTGAGTCTGAAATATCAAATTCGATCGTATAATACCGGTGAGATAACACATAACCATACGCACATGTGATGACAAAATAGAAAGACAGAGAGAGAGAGGGAGAGGGGGGAAATAAGAAAAAAAAATTGATAATAATAATAACGAAATAATTCACTGCAGACATCGTATGACTGACCGATTACTAAATATATTTACATTTAAAATATAAAAAAAAGTAAGAAAAATAAATATAAAATTGTTGAGTTTGTTTTTATTATTATTTTTATTTTATTTATATATATATGGGTGTGTGTGTGTGTGTGTGTGTGTGTGTGTGATTGAATGGGGAGGAGGGATGAGGTCGCACGCGGATTTTGCAACCACAAAAATGCACTTGCGCGTGCAGATAATAATGTCCGGTGATGTTTATGATTCGTGTATATTATGTGTATATGTATTTATGTATTTATATAAATATAAATGTTATTACGTTGGTTCGATTTATATCACTCTCTTCCTCTCGTCTCTCTGTGTGCGTGTTTGTTTGTATGTGTTACACATACAATCAATAAACAATTCCGCGAACTTATTTATGCGATTGTAGAGAAAAAAAAAAAGAAAAAAATTACGTGTAAAAAAACGTGTACGTGTACAATTTAATTTTATTTATAAAAAAAAAAATTTTTTTTTTTCTTTTTTTTTTCTTCTTGATGTACCTGAGGTTTTTTTTTTTTTTTTTTCTCCTGTTTCTTTGTTATATTTGATTGAAGGATAAAAATCAAACGATTGATTTTCCCAATTGGCGTTATCTCGGACATTTTATCGCAATTGAATTGGAATAAAAAAAAAAAAAAAAGAAAAATTCTCATATCTTTGATTGTGGATGAGGGAACGTAGAGAATTTCTGTGATGGTGAATTTTTATTTAGAATAGAAAAAAATAAATAAATAAATAAATAAAAGAAAAATAGTAAATTGACATTGGACACGAACACATAGAAAAATCCAAGGAATAAAATGAAATTTAACGTGTGTGTGTGTGTGTGTGTGTGTAAGTCAAAGGAAGTGAAAACGAGAAAAGGAAATGGAATAAAAATAAAGAAGACACGCGGGTACTGCTGTGCAACCGGAAACTGTTCTATACTACAGAAGCTCCAGAAATAATAATAATAATAATAATAATAATAAATAGAAGAAGAAGAAGAAGAAGAAGAGGAAGAATAAAAGACTAGACGAATGGGAGAAGATGCAGTCGCCAACTAAACAACGACAAGATAAAAAAAAAAAAAAGAATAATAAAATAAAAAAAAAAAAAAAAAAAAAGGAAAAATAACGTGTGCAGGAGAGTAAAAGAGTAGGAGAAATTGAAATGGGTGGGAAAGGGGAGGGCGGTCTCCGACGTCTCTCCTTCTCACTGGTAGTTCTCAGAGGGCGTATATAGTTATCGTTTCAAGCTCGAGTTAGTCGTGGCGTTGGCGGTGGCGTTCAACGTTCTCTCGAGAATGGAAAATGAGACAAGAGCAACAGCAACAGCAACAGCAACAGCACCAGCAGTGGGGAGGAGAAGAGAGAGAGAGAGAGTGAGATAGACAAGAAGACAAGAACAGCAAAAGCGAATGGATGAACATTTGTGTGTATATATAAAATTGAAGAGAGGGAAATTACTCTCTCTCGCGCGCACGTTGCCTTTTCACTGTGCGCAAGTCGCGTATCGTTGTCTCTTATCTCATTTCTTTTGTTTTTTTTTTTTTATTCTTATCTGCACACAAAATATTTTATATTTTTATATTTTATTTTATATCAATCGATAATATCGATTAAATGCATTATCTTCCTCTCTCTCTCTCTTTCTCTCCCTGTTATTATGCACACAATTTTACTCTGTATCATTTTTTTTTTTTTTTTTTTCTATTTCAATGTTTTTTTTTTTCTTTTGTTCACTTCAATCCAATACAAACACCAGAGTCACGCCCATTTATCCATTATCAATATAATATTCGACAAAATAATTATTATTAAACAAACAAACAAACAAAATAATCCATTGAATGAATAGAAAAAAAAAAAATAATAATAACAAAATAAATCCATACGCAATAATTAAAAATGTGATAGGACGCGGTGGATGAGGTGAAAAGTTGAAAGAGAAGAGAGGGGTGGTAAGGTGAATTGTATACGGGGGATTTATTACAAATACAAGGGGATACGTAAATATATAAAATAGTGATACGAGAGAAATGAACGGATATGAGTTTGTTGTTGTTGTTGTTGTTGTTGTTGTTGTTGTTGTGTGGAGGGGGAGATTGACGATTTGAGGCGGGATCACTTCAATGTTTGTATACGCGTCCATTTGTCCATTTGCGTATCGGCCCCCAGTGCTTTATGGGAATTAACCGTGTGTATTGTGGGTTGGCGTGTGGGCGGTAACGATGCATTGATGCAAAAGAGAAAACACATCAATGGATACATTTGGCTAAAGTAAAATTTTCCCCCAACTGTATATATTCCATAGAGAAAGAGAATGATTTGAGCGTGTATATCTGTTTGTATATATATAAATAAACAAACAAACATAAATAAATGATTGAAATAAAAAATAAAAAAATATTGTGACTTTGTGTATTTGTGTGGTATATGAAGAGAAAGATAGATATAGATGGATATTAAGGGATGAGAAATGGAGGAATGACGATTATTCTCTGTGTGGCTGTTTGTCAATATACGATGCGATATGATCACCAAGTATAATCAGTGTCCGAGTCATTCTCTCTCACTTGTAACACTCCATTTATATTTATATATATATATATATATTCCGTCTCTATTTCAATTTCTCTTTGTGTCTCTTTGCTATTTTCACTCATTTCATCCCTTGGACAAACTTTTGTCTGTATCTCTCTATCATCTATTTGTCTCTTTTGTCAATAGAAAATACTCTACTCCATTATACACGTATATTTTCAAAGAGATGAAAAAAAAAAATATATATATATATATATATTATTATTATTAATAATAATAATTATAAATAAATAAATAAATTTTTATATTCATTCGAGTCCACTTGAATTTTCTTATTTTCTCATTGTTTTTTTTTTTTTTTGTGGTTTATATTATTATTAATTTTTTTTTTTGTTATTATATATTAAAATTTATTGCATATTAAATAAAAAATAAAAAAATACATAATTTATTTTTATTAAATTCATTCGTGTATTGATATATCAGTAAAATACCACAAATCCAGTTTTCTTCAATGGGTTTTTTTTTTTTTTTTCGTTTGTTTCTTTAATTTTTATCTTTATTGTACGATCTAAAGAATAATTTCTGTCATTATATAGATACAAACAGTTTTAAATATATATATATATATATATATATATGAAGAATATATACAAAACATCAGTTGGAAATACTTGTCTTATTCGTTTATGTTTATAATACGCGTTTGATCGTCAGTCCAGTCATGCGTATCTATACAGATATAAATGCGGATGTGTTCAAAGTTGTTCGCCCGTTGAAATTGATGCTCATTATATATACACACATATATATATATATATATATATAGAGAGAGAGGAATATGAATACGACAAAACGAACGAATACATTGAGCCTTGTACAACTTAGTCCTTTGCTTTTCCGCCTCGTTCTATAATTTCTCTTTTCGCGACCTTCCACAGTTCTCATCCATTTAATATATATATATATAAATGTGTAAATGTCTTCTCTCTCTCTGTTTTTTATGTATATGAGATGAGAGGTAAAGTCAAGCGTGTGCATATCCTCCATCCTCATATTTTACATCAACGTCTTTCCACTTTTCTCTCTATACCTTTTATCATCGTCGCGTAATGCATGTAATTGCAACTAACCTCATTAAATCTACGACAAATGTTGCCGACTACGATTCACCTCCCTCTTCTATATTCACCCTTGTATATATATGTTGAAAGAATTACTCGAGGATGTGCTCTTTATTGGATTTATACATCTCAACTCCTCCCTCTTTATTTATTTCTCTTTATTTTTTTTCTCGTGTTTTATTATTTTTTTATTTTTTCTCTCCTTATATTCTGTCGTTATTATTATTCTCTTTGATATATATATTGTTTTTTTTTTTTTGTTTTGTTTATTTATTTATATCCATTGATAATTTAAAATTATTCTATTTATTTATTGATTTATAAATAAAAAAAAATTTAATAAATCAATCAATTAATTATACAATTTTTATCTTTCATTTTGTTCATTTTTTTTTTTTTTCTCTCATCGTTTATTTCAATTTAACATCCACTAGATTATTATTATTATTATTATTACATTAAATAATTAAGAAATAACGAAGAAACAAAAAAATATATATATAAATAAAAATAAAAATCGTCAATTAAGACATTTTTTTTTTTTTTTTTTCCTCTTTCTTGAATAAAAAAAAAATTAAATTAATATGATAAAGTGAATTAACTATATATAAATACCGTATAAATTTTTGCACAAATGTAAATTGTTTTTTTTTTTATATGAAAAAGAAGAAGTAGAAGAAGAAAATGTCTTAATTGACGATTTAATTTTTTATTTATATATTTTTTTGTTTATTTGTATTTAAATAATTATTAACCTCGTGTATATTAATATACGTAGAATTTTTGTATTATTTCAACTTGTATATAAA